>OY740782.1:147754467-147821967 GCA_963514005.1 Raja brachyura | reverse complement strand
GAGGGGGTTGGGATCATGCCACTTGCGATGCTCCTTGCATGGAGCCACGGCATTGAGGATGGGGGGGGGGGGGGGGGGGGGAGAAGCAGCTCAGGTGGCTGCGCGTGGCCGCCGGGCCGGACAGCGGAAACGGCCGCCACCTCAGTGCCTTCTGCCAGCCCTCGCTCACCTCTGGCAGCTCTCCGTCTAAAAACCTCTGTCCTGCCGCTCGCTGGCCTCACTCAGCGGCAGGTGAGAGGTGTTCAGACGGAGAGCACTGCCAGAGATGAGCGGGCCGACAGAAGGCGCTGAAGTGGCGGCCAGTTCTGCTGTCGGCTCCCGGCGGCAGCTCGCAGCCACCCGAGTTGCTTCTATCCCCGGCTACAATGCGGTGGCTTCGCGCCCGGAGAGCTGTGGCAGCGGTGAGTGAGTGAGTTACTGGCAGTATCCCCGACCCCCTCCTTCTCAACACTCGTGCCCTCCCCACAACTTTACCCCTGGCACTGACTCTCCACACGCAGTGAAAGGAACTGTCCCCCCAATTGGTCCCTTGAACAAGTGTTGTCATTCAATAAGATGACAACTGATTCAACCTTTCCCTGTGCTCCCGTTTTCCCCACCATCTCTCCATCTCTCCATCTGCCATCACCCTCCGCCCCCCACCACCCATTCAGTAATTCAGAATAAGGGAGACGAGGAAGACTTGGGCAAATTGAATTGTTACTGTTTTTTATTTTTATTTTTTATTTTTACGGAGAGAACAATCTGCGCATGCGCGGTTTACATTTTTTATTAAAGCCGACTGGCTGCCTACCTTGAGTAATTACTCACGGCACGTGCCTGCCGCAGACACAGGGGTCGATGGCGCGGGCTCCCGTCGACCTGCGAGGCTCCGACCCACAACCCGCGAGGTTCCAGACGGGACCCAAAACATCACCTATTCCTTCTCCACAGAGATGCTGCCTGACCCGTCGAGTTATGCCAGCATTGTGTAGGAAGGAACTGCAGATCCCGGTTTACACCAAAGTTCGACACAAAATGCTGGAGTAACTCGGCGGGTCAGGCAGCATCTCCAGAGACCCGGAATGGTCATATGGTTATGTCATAAGTGATAGGAGCAGAATTAGGCCATTCGGCCCATCAAGTCTACTCCACCATTCAATCATGGCTGATCTATCTCTCCCTCCTAACCCCATTCTCCTGCCTTCTCCTCATAATCCCTGACCCCCGTACTAATCGAGAATCTATCTCTCTCTGCCTTAAATATATCCACTGACCTGGCCTCCACGTGAAGAATTCCGCAGATATGGGCAACGTTTCGGGTTGAGACCCTTCTTCAGACTGAGAGTCCGGGGAGAGGGAGACACGGAGATATGGAAGGGTAAGGTGTGAAAACGGGAGATCAAAGGGGATGATGCTCAAGGTAAATGTGTCTACCTTCGGTTTAAACCAGTATCTGCAGTTCCTTGGAGAGAATGAATGGTCATAAGGTCATAGGTGATAGGAGAAGAATTAGGCCATTCGGCCCTTCAAGTCCACTCCGCCATTCAATCATGGCTGATCTATATCTCTCTCCTGAAGACCCGAAACATCAGCCATTCCTTCTCAATAGAAAATAGGCGCTAGACAATAGGGGCAGGAGTCGGCCATTCGGCCCTTTTATCCAGCACCGCCATTCAATGTGATCATGGCTGATCATCCCCAATCAATACCCCTAGAGATGCTGCCTGTCCCGCTGAGTTACTCCAGCTTTTTGTGCCTATCTGCAGTTCCTTCTGACACATCTATTTGCAAAGCTCTGTCTCAGTGTCAGAGCATGCTTGGGGTGAGAGAGAGTCTTGGAATCACTACTCCGCAGTCCACAACTGAATATCCCACCTCCCGTCTGCTGAGCAGTTGCATCTATAATTAGTGCCTCGGCCAGATGGTCCCGCGGTGTCTAAGAACTCGGTGTGAGGGGAGGCGAGGGACATTGCCATGTGTCTTAACACCTTGTACACAGCATGCCCGCACACAGGCTCACTCCACCGCCAGACCTCCGTGCAGCACAGCTCACCCCCTCCGTCACACACTGGTCAACTTGAGGAGCACCTTCAGCAACAGACTGGTCCCACCGAGATGCAGTACCGTCCAGGGGCAGCACGGTGGCACAGCGGTAGAGTTGCTGCCTTACAGCGAATGCAGCGCCGGAGACCCTGGTTCGATCCCCACTACGGGCGCTGTCTGTACAGAGTTTGTACATTCTCCCCGTGACCTGCGTGGGTTTTCTCTGATATCTTCGGTGTCCTCCCACACTCCAAAGACGTACAGGTTTGTAGGTTAATTGGCTTGGTATAAATGTAAAAATTGTCCCCAGTGTGTGTAGGATAGCGTTAGTGAGCTGGGATCGCTGGTCGGCGCGGACCCGGTGGGCCGAAGGGTTTGTTTTTGCGCTGTATCTCTAAAGTAAAACTCTTCCCTGTGGCTATCAAACTGCTCAACCACTCCCCCTTCTGGGATGGGGTAGACTAAAGGGCCTGTCCTATCAGCATCCGACTCCATGCGATGAAAGCAATCAAACTAGAAGCCGGGGCCGCGCGGAGGTCGGGTGATCCCCTGTACAGGGCCGTTCCCACCAGCATGCGCCTGCATGCGGCAAGCGCAACCAAACCGGCAGTAGGGGCCGCGCGGAGGTCGGGTGAGTGGCGCAACGCGGCGCAAAGTGAGGCGAAATTGGAGTGAAGTCCAAGGTAAGTTCACCAGGACAGAGAGGGGCACACCCAGAGGGCCACAGAGGCACACACACATAGAGGGTCACGGAGGCACCTACAGATAGGTTCACGGAGGCACGATGTCGGGGCGGTGTGTAAACATCGAGGCGACTGCGAGCCGACAAGCCGTTGCCGCGCGGAATTTTTGAACATAGTCAGTTTTTCGGAGCCCCGCGCGGTGTCGGGACGAACTCCGCACAATTCCGCACGGCTCCGGCGATCGAAGTGGGACCGGCCCCGCGACGCCGGACGGCTCAAGCGACCACGTTAGGTCGCGCTAATCGGATAGAGTTGCATGCTGGTGGGACAGGCCCTTAAGACTGACTAACCCCCCCCCCCCCCCCCACCCCCCTGCAATCTTTGCACATCCCCCGAGCCATTCCACTTGTCACTTGAAATTCATGTTACATGTACTTTGTGTTTTTATGACTGTTGGCAGATCAATTTACCTCCTGGGATAAATAAAGTTCTATTGCGCCGCGCCGCACCGTGCCGCATCGTATCGTAATACAGCCTCCGGCTTCTCCTCAGCAATCTTAACCATTCCGGGCGGCACGGTGGTGCAACGGTAGAGCTGAGGCCTTGCAGCGCTTGCAGCGCGGGGGACCCGGGCTCAATCCCGACTACGGGTGCAACTCTACCGCTCCGCCACCCTGCCGTCCGTGTGTAGTGTACTTTCGCAGTAGATTACACCTTTCCTTTTTCCTCCCTTTAAATGGTTTCAATACCGTGCCACATTTCCTTTCCTGAGTCTTTAATTAATGGCAGGTACTTATGCAGAAATTCACCCTGACCTTTGCTCCATTGACTCCGGGCAGATTCTGTTGCGTGGATCGATGCAAATATTTAATTCAATTACCTCAAAATAATTGATTTTGAAGCCGGCAATTATTCTCTCCGCTTCCGTACGTGTGTGGAAACTGCTCCCTTTGCATCACTCCTGTTCCTTGTTTGACAAAGGCATTCAATTCTCATCCTCGAGTTGATCAAGCGTAACGTCATTTGCAGTACGTTGGACGGAACTGCAGATGCTGCTTTGCACCGCAGTCAGACACAAAATGCTGGGGTAACTCAGTGGGACGGGCTGCATCTCTGCAGGGAGGGAACGGGTGACGTTTCAGAGTCGAGACCCTTCTCCAGACAGAATCCAAAGAAGGGTCTCGACCCTGAAACGTCACCCTTTCTTAGAAGGATGAGAGGATATCTTATTGAAACATATTAGATTATTAAAGGTTTGGACACGCTAGAGGCAGGAAACATGTTCTGAAGAAGGGTTTCGGCCCGAAACGTCGCCTATCTCCTTCGCTCCTTAGATGCTGCTGCACCCGCTGAGTTTCTCCAGCCTTTTGTGTACCCTCGATTCTCCAGCATCTGCAGTTCCTTCTTTAACAACATGTTCCCGATTGTTGGGGGAGTCCAGAACCAGGGGCCACAGTTTAAGAATAAGGGGTAAGCCATTTAGAACGGAGATGAGGAAACATCTTTTTATCTGTTGTGAATCTGTGGAATTCTCTGCCTCAGAGGGAAGTGGAGACAGGTTCTCTGGATACTTTCAAGAGAGAGCTAGATAGGGCTCTTAAAGATAGCAGAGTCAGGGGATATGGGGAGAAGGCAGGAACGGGATACTGATTGTGGATTTTCAACCATGATCACATTGATGGGAGGTGCTGCCTCGAAGGGCTGTATGACCTAGTCCTGCACCTATTGTCTATTGTCTATTGCCTGGCCCGCTGAGTTACTCCCGCATTTTGTGTCACATCATTTGCAATGTTTTATGTGTTAATTGATGTTACCAATCAGGCCTTTTCTTCACCAGGAGAGTGCACTGGCTGCAGGACAATGGTTGGCCTTGGCTGATCATTAGCACCGTTCTCCATCACGGTCTGGTTTGGCTCAGCCACCAAGCACGACACCCGGAGGCTGCAGCGAATCGTCCAATCGGCAGAGAATGTTATTGGCTGCAACCTTCCCTCCATTGATGAACTGTACACTGCAAGGGCCAGGAAGAGAGCGGGCAGATCACCTCTGACCCCTCTCACCCTGGCCACAAACTCTTTGAATCACTTCCCTCTGGAAGGCAACTCCGGATTGTCAAAGCTGCCACAGCCAGACATAAAAATTGCTTTTATCCACGAGTAGTTGCTCTACTCAACAACCAAATATCTGTAGCCTCCTTTTGGTCTGGTATTTTCTTTTATTTACATGTTTAAACTGTAATGTTTTATTATTAATGTTTTATGTGTCTTTCCTAATTGTTTACGGTATATATGTGTTGTTATTTGCGAGTGGAGCACCAAGGCAAATTCCTTGTATGTGTACATGCATGGCCAATAAACTTATTAATTCTTTTATTTAGAGGGATGTGGGCCAAACGCAGGCATGTGGGACTAGCATAGTTGGGGCATGTTGGTCGATATGGGGCAAGTTGGGGCAAAAGGCCTGTTTCCACACTGTGTCACTAAACTGAAGCTTGTCTTATCTATGACTCTTTGACAGGAGCCAAACGGCAGAATGATGGTCATTGACCGTAGAAACAGGCCCTTCAGCCCAACGTTCCCACAACGGCCAACATGTCCCTGGTACACTAGTCCCACCTGCTCACATTTGGTCCATATCCCTCCCAACCTGTCCTATCCATGTACCTGTCTAACTGTTTCTTAAATGTAGGGATAGTCCCAACCTCAACTACCGCCTTTGGCAGCTTGTTCCATACACCCGCCACCCTCTGTGTGAAAAAGTTACCCTTCAGATTCCTATTCACCATTTTCCTCTTCACCATTATCCTATGTCCTCTGGTCCTCGATTACCCTACTCTGGGCAAGAGACTCTACCCGATCTATTCGTCTCATGATTTTATACACTTCTATAGGATCACCCCCTCATCCTTTGTATGTTGTCCCTGTTACCTGCTGCGAGAGGCAAGAAGAGTGTTTAATTGTATATGCACCAAAAAACGCTACAATGAAATCGTTACTTGCTGCAACATAACAAGTCTGCAAACACAGAATTCACAGATAACACAATATCCATTCATATATAACCATTATCTATTCATAGATAGCACAATAAACAAAAAAACAGTAATACATTAAAAAACGTTATTTGGAGCGGCACAGTGGCTCTGCGGTAGAGTTGCTGCCTCACAAGCGACAAAGACCTGGGTTCGATCCTGATAACACGGTGCCTCAGGAAGGCCATCAGCATCCATAAAGACTCCTCTCACCCTTGTAGTGGGCTGCTCGAACTACTCCCTTCCGGCCGATGTTACAAGGCCTTCTACGCCCGCACTACCAGACTCAGGAACAGCTTCATTCCCAGAGCTATAGCGGCTCTGAACCGGCCCTGCTGAGTACCCCCCCCCCCCACCCCCCCCCCCCCCCCATGGACTGTCTCCCCCGGCCTCGCACTTTAGTCTGTGTTGATTTTACTGGTCTAAAGGGCCTGTCCCGCCAGCATGCGATGCCATGCGGTGAGCGCGACCAAACCGGCAGCGGGGGCCGCGCGGAGGTCGGGTGATCCCCGTACAGGGCCCGTCCCACCATCATGCGCCTGCATGCGGCAAGCGCGACCAAACCGGCAGCGAGGGCTGCGCGGAGGTCGGGTGAGTGGCGCAACACGGCCCAAAGTGAGGCGAACTTGGAGCGAAGCCTTAAAGGTAAGTTCGCCAGGACAGAGAGGGGCACAGAGGCACACACACAGAGGGCCACGGAGCCACACACAGAGAGGGTCATGGAGGCACCTACAGATAGGTTCACGGAGGCACGACGTCGAGGCGGTGTGTAATGCGTTGAGGCGACTGCGAGCCGACAAGCCGTTGCCGCATGGTATTTTTGAACACGGTCAGTTTTTCGGAGCCCCGCGCGATGTCGGGACGAACTCCGCACAATTCCGCACGGCTCCGGCGATTGAAGTGGGACCGGCCCCGCGACGCCGGACGGCTCAAGCGACCACGTTAGGTCGCGCTCATCGCATGGAGTTGCATGCTGGTGGGACAGGCCCTTAATGCTCGTTTTCACAAACCTTGTTCTAGGGGTATCTAAATCTAAATTTTATTTGTCGATTAAGTTATGCCATCGGATGGAAAATGCAAACCAAATCTCATTGCACTTAAGTGTAATGACAATAAAAGATATTATTATTATTATTATTATTATTACGGGTGCTGTCTGTGTGGAGTTTGTACGTTGTCCCTGGGGCCACGTGGATTTTCTCCGGCTGCTCCGGTTCCCCCCCACACTCCAAAGACTTGTAGGTTAATTGTCTTTGGTAAGTGGTAAAATTGTCCCCAGTGTGTAGGATGATGCTAGCGCATGGGGTGATCGCTGGTCGGCGCGGACTCGGCGGGCCGAAGGGCCTGTTTCTGCACTGTATTTGTAAAGTTAAAAAGTCCCAAAGTCCTTAGTGCAACCAAGAAGGTTTGTAGTGTTCAAGAGGCCGATGGCTGTTGGGTAGGAGCTGAAGACGGGTCTCGACCCGAAAGGTCCCATTACTTCTCTTCAGAGGTGCTGCCTGTCCCGCTGAGTTACTCCAACATTTTATGTCTACCTTCGAGTTAAAAAAAACCCCCAGCATCTGCAGTTCTTTCCTACAGAACTTATTTAGTTTAGTTGGGAGATACAACATGGAATCAGGCCCTTTGGCCCATCAAATCCGCGCCGACCACCGACCCCTGCACACTATCACTATCCCACACACTCTGGGGACAATTTACAATTATACCAAGCCAATCAACCTATGTCTTTGGAGTGTGGGAGGAAACTAGGGGGAGAGGGGAGAGAGGACGGGAGGGGGGGGTGGTGTGGGGAGAGAGGTGGGGGGAGAAAGGGGGGGAGAAAGGAGGGGGAGAGAGGAGCAGGGAGAGGGGAGGGGGGAAGAAGAGATGGGAAGAGAGGAGGGGGGAAGGGGGGAGGGGAAGAGGGGGAGGGGGGGATGAGGAAGTGGGGGAGAGGAGGAGGGGGGAGGAGGAGGTGGGGGAGAGGAGGAGGGGAGGGGAGCCGGGAGCAGCGGGGGGGGGGGGAGCAGCGTGAGGTGAGCAGCGGAGGGGCGGCACCACTCGCAGCAGGAGCAAGATGACGCCGACCAATTGTGACGTCATCAGCGAAAGAGTCGTTTTTATTTCAAAGTTTTGTCGGAATCTTGAACATTTTCATTAATAACTCGAGAAATAAAGCGTGAAAGGCTATATTCGGACTCCACGGGAAAAATCTCTACCGGAATATGTAAAGATTTTACCGTTACCGCGTCGTGTTTTCAAGAAGATGTGATTATACACACACACATCCAAGATCAGAGTTTTATAAGTAAAGAGATGTTATTATACATTTTTATATGTTTTTGAATCAAAATCAAGAATTATAAATTCACATTTCAAAAATTGTTTCGCAATTCAGTAGTACTGATTTTCAGTATTCCATACTGATATTTGAGAATACATGAGGTTGCATGCAAAATACTGATTTTCAAAAATCCAGTTTCTATGTAGTACGTTCTATTGCATTAATGTGAGAAATACCGATTTCCCCAATAAAATACTGATTTTCAGCCACCAAAATACGGAAACGCTCGGTGAAACTTGGCAGCTCCGCAATTATTCACAATCACATTGTGTTTGAGAATTCAAAATGTGATTTGTGATCTTGTTTATGAGTCAACATGGAACTAGAATTTGTTATAATGGTATGACAGTAAAATAGGTTAGTTTGAAAGCGTTAGTTTGAAAGCGTAAATGCACAATATAGTTTAACTTCAATTTTCATGATGGAAATTGAAGTTGAACTAAATGTTGCATTCACATCACTGTTCCATGTTGAAATAGATGTGATGGGAAGTTGCTAGGTCCGGAGGACCATTTAAGGTGCACAGCACACACTAACACAGTCTAACAGTAACAGGCAATCAAATCAACACACAACACATTTTCTAAAAAAAGGTTTTCTTTACTGCAAAAACTTACAGTATTTTATTTGCAGTTTTTGCATGCTCATTTATAACATTTTACATAACATTTTACAACAGTACAACTTGATTATTAAAACAAGGACAACTTCAATTCTTGATTTAAAAAAATGTATACGACAATGACCCCAATCATCCCATTCCACCCACTCATTACTCTTGACTCAACCAAAGTTATTTCTGAAATATATTGGTCATAATTTCGGTGCAAAAATGCTCCAAAATAAGGCTCAGAATGCACCTGAGAGCATCCAAAACCCCAGAGTGGGCCCTGGACCCCGACCGCGGGGAACTTTGTGCTCATGATGTGTGCTGCGCGCACATTATTTCACATAAATTTTTTGTAATCCTGTCATGCCACCCCCCTTTTTGAAAAGCTTCATATGGGCCTGCCATGGTGCATAGGAGCATGAGGGGAGATATTATAGAGGTATACAAAATCATGAGAGGAATAGATCGGATAGATGCACAGAGTATTTTACCCAGAGTAGGGGAATCGAGGACCAGAGGACATAGGTTCAAGATGAAGGGGAAAAGATTTACTAGGAATCTGAGGGGTAATTTTTTCACAAAGAGGGTGGTGGATGTATGGAACAAGCTGCCAGAGGAGGTAGTTGAGGTTGGGACTATCTCATTGTTTAAGAAACAGTTGGACAGGTACATGGATAGGACAGGTTTGGAGGGTTATGGAACAAGTGCAGGCAAGTGGGACTAGGGTAGCTGGGACATTGTTGGCTGGTCTGGGCGAGTTGGGCCGAAGGGGCGGTTTTCACACTGTATTACTCGATGACTCTAAGACTCGAAACACAAGTAATATTTTCTTATTCCAGTAGCAAACACATTAAGGAATAAATGAAAATAATAAATTATTTAACTTTTTGAATATCTCTTAATTGCAGATTAATGAACCGAACTGGAAGTGGGACTGTGTAAGTAGTGTGAGAACAGCAGAACGAGAAAGGATGCTATGGAAGTTGACAAGATTCTAGATTAATTCATTGGTAGAATAGTTAATAATTTATACACAGTTTATTCAGCCAGCGCTTCGTTCTTTATCACGAATGACCTTTGACAAATCCCATGATTCCTTGTGTTTTTCGGAATACCGAACTCGCATATTAAAGGGCGTTCAGTTAGGACGATGAGGAGGACTTTATTTAGTCAGAGGATGGTGAATCTGTGGAATTCTTTGCCACAGAAGGCTGTGGAGGCCAATCAGTGGATATGTTTAAGGCAAAGATAGATGGATTATTGATTAGTGCGGGTGTCAGGGGTTATGGGGACACTTAATGCTCTGACTGATGCAGGTTGCTTTTTTTTTTCTGGAGGAGCTGAGATACACTGAACACCATCAATCACAATGGCAAAATTCCGCGCGGATGTAATGTTTCAGCATTCCCGTGGTTCGCTTCAACAGAAAAGTCATATGGAGATTGAATCAAATTTTTTGGAAAAGGTTGAATTTTAAAACCTCACAGTCAAGCATTTTTGCAGGTGTTACATTTTGGTATCCTGGCATTCTTGCCAACTGAACCATCCCAACAACAACTAGAGAGTGGTCCTGAAGTGAGCCACACAGCCAATCTTCCCCGTCCCGCCTGCAACTGGTCCAAAACGCCGCAGCGAGACTCCTGACGGGCACCCGAAAAAGGGGCCACATCACCCCGATCCTGGCCGCTCTCCACTGGCTCCCTGTGCGGTTCCGAATAAATTTCAAGATCCTCCTCTATGTCTACAAAGCCCTCAACGGGCTTGCCCCCACCTACATCAAAAGCCTGCTCACCCACCACACCACCTCCAGGTCCCTCAGATCGGCCGACTTGGGGTTACTGAACGTCCCGCGGTCTAGGCATAAGCTCAGGGGCGACCGCGCCTTTGCGGTTGCAGCTCCTAGACTGTGGAACAGCATCCCTCTTCCCATCAGAACTGCCCCCTCCATCGACTCCTTTAAGTCGAGACTTAAAACTCATCTCTACTCCCAAGCCTTTCTTGACGTCCTCTGAGCGAGGGCTATATGTATGTAGTGATGTTTGTATTTAATCTATGAACCACTGTTGTTTCTTATACCAATGTAAAGCACTTTGGCCAACGAGAGTTATTTTTTTAAATGTACTATATAAATAAAAGTGACTTGACTTGACTTCTACCCACCTCAGTGGAGACTTTACTGGACTTTATCTTGCACTAAATGTCATTCATGTTTTTTTTTCCCTTCATCATGTACCTGTGCACTGTGGACGGCTCGATTATAACATAACGTGACATAACATAATAAATACTTTATTAATCCCTTTATTCAGGGGAAATTCAGATGTCTTTGCAGCACACCAATAAAAATACAACGTAGCATTAAAGAAATTTAACATTACAACATAAAAACATCCCCCCACAATGGTTCCCACTGTGGGGGAAGGCACAGAGTCCAATCCCCATCCCCATGTCCACCCAAAGTAGTCGGGCCTGTTGAGGCCTCCACAGTCGCCGCTACGGAGGCCCGATGTTCCCGGCTTTTCTCACCGGGTGATGGTACTCCGGCGTCGATAGAACCCTCTCTGTGGCTTGGAGTGCCAGGAACAACCGCCTCCTTAAGGGCCTGTCCCACCAGCATGCAACTCTATGCGATGAGCGCGACCTAACGTGGTTGCTTGAGCCGTCCGATGTCGCGGGGCCGGTCCCACTTCGATCGCTGGAGCCGTGCGGAATTGTGCGGAGTTCGTCCCGTGTTCATCCCGACACCGCGCGGGGCTCCGAAAAACTGACTATGTCCAAAAATTCCGCGCGGCAACGGCTTGTCGGCTCGCAGCCACCTCGACCCATTACACACCGCCCCGACATCGTGCCTCCGTGAGCCTATCTGTAGGTGCCTCCGTGACCCTCTATGTGTGTGGCTCCGTGGCCCTCTGTGTGTGTGCCTCTGTGCCCCTCTCTGTGTGCCCCTCTCTGTCCTGGCGAACTTACCTTAGACTTCGCTCCAAGTTCGCCTCACCTTACGCCGCGTTGCGTCACTCACCCGACCTCCACGCGGCCCCTACAGCCGGTTTGGTTGCGCTTGCCGCGTGCCACAGGGGATCACCCGACCTCCGCGCGGCCCCCGCTTCTAGTTTGATCGCGCTCATCGCATAGAGTTGCATGCTGGTGGGACAGGCCCTTAACCGGAGGCCGCGGCTTCCAAGCCAACGGGCCGCGCTGGATGGAGCTCCACACACTGGCGATCTCGGCGAGAGATCCCAGGCTCTGCGATGTAAAGTTCAGCGCCGCCGCCCGCTGCAGGCCGCTCCACCTCCCCTTGGCTCCGCGATGTTTTTATCGCCGGTCTCAGCTCACCGGAACTCCAGCGTGGCGACCCAGGCAAGACATCGCCCGCTCTGCGATAGCGCTCCAGCGCTGCGCCGCCTCCGAAGCCGTGGTTCTGGCCAGGTCCCCTCAGGAAAACGCCGCTCCAGACCCCGCTGGTCGGCCGCGAGGACGGGTCGAAGTTGCCACTCGAGGAAAGCCGCCTCTCCGACCAGGTAGAGACTGAGAGAAAGCAGTTTCCCCCTCCCCCCCCCCCACCACCCCCCACACATAAAAAGATTAGACCCCCAACTAACACTTTTAACGTACTAAAAATAACCATGCATTGTCTTTCTGCCGGCTGGTGAGCATGTGACAAAAAGCTTTCCTCTGGTCTACACGTGACAATAAACTAAACGCAACCAAACTAAAATAAATAAACTCAAATAAACTAAACACTAATGCGGCTTGAAAGGTTCTTGCAGTCTCTTAATTGTAAGGTAAGGACAGATAGCGAGTCGTTTTGCCTTTGGCATTGGGGCCTAGTCATCTGCCAGTGTGCAAGGGCTGCCAAATAATTACTTCCTGCCTTCTGTCAGGCTTTAATTTTATGTTTCTACTCCCTAATAAAATTGTCCTAATTAATGGATGGATTAACATTGATGTTGTGGACTGAATGTTTTTCACAAACCACACACTTCAAATTCTCTGCACTGCTGCTTCATCCAGCTATCGGAGTCGCTGCCTCACAGCTCCAGAGACCTGGGGTTCCATCCTGCCTACGGGTGCTGTCTGTACGGTGTTTGTACAGTGTTTCCCCGTGACCTGCGTGGGGTTTCTCTGGGTGCGCCGGGAGTGGAATAGACTGCAAAACGGTTTCGACCCACTGCCCAGTCCATCACCGGCTCTGACCTCCCCCCTCCCCACCATCAAAGGGATCTATCGCAGTCGCTGTCTCAAAAAGGCAGCCAACATCATCAAAGACCCGCACCATCCTGGCCACGCTCTCATTTCACCCACCCCTGCCATCGGGAAGAAGGTACAGGAGCCTGAAAGCTGGAACGTCCAGGATCAGGACCAACTTCTTCCCCACAGCCATCAGGCTATTAAACACGGCAACAAATAAGCTCTGAACTGCTAAAGAAGGAACTGCAGATGCTGGAGAATCGAGGGTTACACAAAAAGCTGGAGAAACTCAGCGGGTGCAGCAGCATCTAAGGAGCGAAGGAGATAGGCAACGTTTCGGGTCGAGAACCTTCTTCAGACTGGGCAAGTCTGACCGCCCAGTCTGAAGAAGGGTCTCGACCCGAAACGTCGCCTATCTCCTTCGCTCCTTAGATGCTGCTGCACCCGCTGAGTTTCTCCAGCTTTTTGTGTAAAGCTCTGAACTGCAACAGACTATCATTATTATTGCACTATATTTCTCTATTTATTGAGTATGTGTGCATGTGTATATATACACACTGGATTTTTTTCTCTCTCGTTATGTACATATTCTGTGGTGCTGCAGCAAGCAAGACTTTCATTGTCCTATCTGGGACACACGACAATACAACACTCTTGACTCTCTTTCCTGGGGCACCGTCCTGTACGGGTATGGCTGCCCAGCCTGCAGCTGTCCGTCTTTTCTCTCTTTTTTTAATTTTTAGTTAGTTGAGTTTTTTGATTTTTGGAGTCCTAGCCTTTTTTATGTGGGGGTGGAGGGGGGGGAAGGGGGAAACTGCTTTCTAGGGACCCTACCTGGTCGGAGAGGCAGCTTTTCTCCAGGCTGCAACTTCGACCCGTCCTCGCGGCCTACCAGCGGGCCTGGAGCGGCGTTTCCTGAGGAGGCCGCCCAGAACCTCGGCTTCGGCAGCAGCGCAGTGCTGGAGCACCATCGTGGAGCGGAGCGGGCGATGCCTTGCCTGGGTCGCCGTGCTGGAGTTCCGGTGAGCTGAAGACCGCGGGTGAACATTGCGGACCTGCGGGGCGGCCGGCCGCGGGCGGCGGCGCTGAAATTTAAATCGGGAGCCTGAGATCACCAGATGTGGAACTCCATCCAGCGCGGCCTGTTGGCGTCGGAAGCCGCGGTCTCCAGCAAGGAAGCGGCCGTTACAGGGACCCCGAGCCGCTGAGAGGGTTCTCCCGTCGCCTGAGCGCCATCACCCGGCGAAGAAGGGCCTGTAACATCAGCCCCCATAGCGGCGACTGTTGGGGCCTCAATAGGCCTGACTATGGGTGGACATGGGATGGGGACTGGACTTTGTGCCTTCCCTCATAATGGGAACCATTGTGGGGGGATGTTTTTTATGTTTTATGTTAAATTCTTTAATGTTATGTCTTATCTTTATCTGTGTGCTGCACGGCAAGACAAATTTCATTACACCAATTGGTGTATGTGACAATAAATGTCCTTTGGCCTTTGTCCCACAATCCAAAGACATACAGGTTTTTTAGGTTAATTGGCTTTGGTCAAATGGTAAATTGTCCCTAGCGTGTGTAGGGTAGTGCTAGTGTATGGGGGCGATCGCTGCTCGGGGGGCTGAGTAACCTCTTTCCGCGCTGTATCTCTAGACCAAGCTACACTAAAAAAAGAGGTGGACACAAAAATCTGGAGTAACTCAGTCTGAAGAAAGGTCTTGACCCGAAACGTCACCTATTCCATTTTTCCAGAGATTCTGCCTGACCCGCTGAGTTACTCCGACTTTTTGTGTCCACCTTCGGTTGAAACCAGTGCCTGCAGTTCCCTCCAATATAAAAATAGGCAGATTTATATAGCCCTAAATAAACAGGGCCTCTGTACGTTATGGATCATGTTTAACATTGTTTAGTAACCAAACAGTTCCTTTGTCTCCTATTCTTGAGCTCGGTGATTAATTGTCGGGTTTGGCTGTGCCTCAGGTTTTTTAAATTTCCGTTTCCAAGCCACTCCTTGTCCTCTTCCTCACTTGCTCCGTATTCTGCTTCGCCCAAAACAACCCACTGAGATAAGTATGAAGGAACTACAGATGCTGGTTTACACCGAAGATAGCCACTTAACTCAGCGAGACAGACAGCATCTCTGGAGAGAAGGAATGGCTGACGTTTCCGGTCGAGACCCACCTGAAGAGACGTCACCCATTCCTTCTATCCAGAGATGCTGCCTGACCCATTGAGTTACAATAGACAATATGTGCAGGAGTAGGCCATTCGGCCCTTTGAGCCAGCACCACCATTCAATGTGATCATGACCATTTTAATGATCTGGACGAGGGCATTGAATGCAACATCTCCACGTTTGCGGATGACACAAAGCTGGGGGGCAGCGTTAGCTGTGAGTAGGATGCTAGGAAGCTGCAAGGTAACTTGGATAGGTTGGGTGAGTGGGCAAATGCATGACAGATGCCGTATAATGTGGATGAATGTGAGGTTATCCACTTTGGTGGCAAGAACAGGAAAGTAGACTATTATCTGAATGGTGGCCGATTAGGAAAAGGAGAGATGCAACGAGACCTGGGTGTCATGGTACACCAATCATTGAAAGTAGGCATGCAGGTGCAGCAGGCTGTGAAGAAAGCGAATGGTATGTTAGCATTCATAGCAAAAGGATTTGAGTATAGGAGCAGGGAGGTTCTACTGCAGTTGTACAGGGTTTTGATGAGGCCACACCTGGAGTATTGCGTACAGTTTGGTCTCCAAATCTGAGGAAATATATTCTTGCCATAGAGGGGGTACAGAGAAGATTCACCAGACTGATTCCTGGGATGTCAGGACTTTCATATGAAGAAAGACTGGATAGACTCGGCTTGTACTCACTAGAATTTAGAAGATTGAGGGGGGATCTTATAGAAATGTACAAAATTCATAAGGGGTTGGACTGGCTAGATGCAGGAAGATTGTTCCCGATGTTGGGGAAGTCCGGGACAAGGGGTCACAGTTGAAGGATAAGGGGGAAGTCTTTTAGGACCGAGATGATAATTTTGTTTTTCACACAGAGAGTGGTGAATCTATGCAATTCTCTGCCACAGAAGGTAGTTGAGACAAGTTCATTGGCTAAATTTAAGAGGGAGTTAGATGTGGCCTTTGTGGCTAAAGGGATTGGGGGTATGGAGAGAAGGCAGGTACGGGATACTGAGTTGGATGATCAGCCATGATCATATTGAATGGCGGTGCTGGCTGGAAGGGCCGAATGGCCTACTCCTGCACCTATTTTCTATGTTACTATGTTTCTAGGGCTGAATCAGTACCCCGTTCCTGCCTTCTCCCCATATCCCCTGACATCAGCATTTTGTGTCTATCTTCGGTGTATCTTGAAGTAACCCTTATTTTCCCTGTCTCTTCATCCCTCCCCCATCCTAGTGTATCCCTCCTTGTCACCTTCCCCTCAGCCAACGATGAACCATTTTACATTTCCATGAGTGAGGGAAGGAACTGCAGACGCTGGTAGCTCACGGACAATTCTGACCTCTTGGTGGTTCTGTTTGGGTTAGAGATACAGCATGGAAACAGGCCGTTCGGCCCACCCAGTCTGCGCCGACCAGCGAACCCCGCACGCTAGCACTATCCCACAAAGAATTTTACAACTTCACCGAAGCCGAAGTCAACAAAATAGAGAGAGTACAGAGGAGATTTACTAGAATGTTGCCTGGGTTCCAGCAACTAAGTTACAGAGAAAGGTTGAACAAGTTAGGTCTTTATTCTTTGGAGCGCAGAAGGTTAAGGGGGGACTTGATTGAGGTCTTTAAAATGATGAAAGGGATAGACAGAGTTGACGTGGATAAGCTTTTCCCATTGAGGGTAGGGAAGATTCAAACAAGAGGGCATGACATGAGAATTAAGGGACAGAAGTTTAGGGGTAACATGAGGGGGAACTTCTTTACTCAGAGAGTGGTGGCTGTGTGGAATGATCCTCCTGCAGAAGTGATGGAGGCAGGATCGATTTTAACATTTAAAAGTAAAGTGGATAGGTATATGGATGGGAAGGGAATGGAGGGGTATGGTCTGAGTGCAGGTAGATGGGACTAGGGGAAAATAAATGGTCGGCATGGACTGGAAGGGCCGAGAAGGCCTGTTTCCGTGCTGTAATTGTTATATGGTTATATGGTTACATGGTTACATTAACCCAATTGACTGATGTATATATTCCCATTATATATATATATAATTAAGCTATAAACGTGCAAAAGCTAAAATACTTTTTGGCCACCCTAACCACCTGTGACACAACTTTCAAGGAACTACGTACTGGCACTCCTGGAGCCCAGAGTGTACAAGCCCAGCTGCTCCATTCTCTCAGCATATGACAGTCCCGCCATTCCGGGAATTAACCGGTGATCGCTGGGCCGCGCGGACTAGGAGGGTCGAAGGGTCTGTTTCCAAGCTGTATTTCCAAAATAAACTGAACTAAACTAAACTAAGAGTCCTCTTTGGAAATCGGAAAACAAAGCGTTGATTCAGTATCACTGTCATTTTGCCATCCTCGATAAAAAAAAGGCATTTAATTACTTGAATTAGCTCCAGGCTGGAGAAGATAGTGGCGACTCTCAGCATGCTGGTACCAAAAGAGATCTACTATCTTTCAAAATACAATCGACCCACTCTTTTAAATCTCTATTGTACTTGTGAATGGCTCGACTGTATCCATGTGTAGTAGAAACAGAATTAGGCCATTCGGCCCATCAAGTCTACTCCAACATCTGATTATCTGATTTAATTGGCTAGAACGCAAACAAAAACGCTCCATATAACACCATATAACAATTACAGCATGGAAACAGGCCCTCTCGGCCCTTCCAGTCCATGCCGACCATTTATTTTCCCCTAGTCCCATCTACCTGCACTCAGACCATACCCCTCCATTCCCTTCCCGTCCATATACCTATCCACTTTACTGTTAAATGTTAAAATCGATCCTGCCTCCACCACTTCTGCAGGAAGATCATTCCACACAGCCACCACTCTCTGAGTAAAGAAGTTCCCCCTCATGTCTGGAGAGAAGGAATGGGTAACGTTACGGGTTGAGACCCATCTCCAGTCTGAGACCCTTGTTCATCCAGAGATGCTGCCTGTCCCGATGAGGTACTCCAGCATTTTGTGTCAAGAACATTAAGTAGATGTATTGACCAGAGGCAGTCCTAAAAGCTTGGAAGGAAATTATTATTTATTTATGAAACAAGCCCTCTAATTATAGTCCATTAGCAAGGCATTTTCATGAGAGACATAAATATTGAGATGTTTATCCAAAAATAATCAGGCAGTTTAAGGAGGAACATTTTTAAAAAAATAGGTAGCAAAACATTTTAACATTACTTATTCAATTTAGACAGATCCATTGCAAAAAACAAACATACTGAAAAGGTTTTGTTGCGTGCAAACCAGTCAGCGGAAAGACAATCAGTGGTAGGACTGATCAGTGACAACGACGAATCAGCCTACAGGGAGGAGGTCCAGCACCTGACTACCTGGTGTGCCAACAATAACCTCGTTCTCAACTCCCAGAAGACAAAGGAAATCATTGTTGACTTTCGGAAGAACAGAGGGGGCAGACACACCCCCATCCATATAAACGGGACTAGGTGGAGCGGGTCTCCAACTACAAATTCCTCAGGGTACACATCTCGGAGGATCTGTCCTGGTCCCTCAACACCTCAAAGCTGATCAAAAAGGCTCAGCAGCGCCTTTACTTTCTGAGGAGGCTCAGAAAAGCCCACCTGTCCCCCCAGATCCTGACCAACTTTTACCGCTGCACCATCGAAAGCATCCTGACCACCTGCTTTACGGTGTGGTACAGCAGTTGCACCGTGGCAGACAGGAAGGCACTACAACGGGTGGTGAAAACCGCCCAGTACATCATCGGTGCCCCGCTCCCTGCCATGGATGCCCTCCACCGAAAACGGTGTCTGAAGCGGGCCGGGAAGATCATCAAGGACCCCTCACACCCTAACCATGGACTGTTTGCCCTCCTACCATCAGGGAGGCGGTACAGGAGCCTCAGGTCCCGCACTAGTAGGATGAGGAACAGCTTCTACAACAACACCATCAGACTGCTGAACTCGGAGTAACGCCGATAGATTTCTCCAGTCTCTCCGTCCACATTGTCTGCATTCTGTATTTATTTTTCTATATCGCTATCACTACGAACTGACGCTAAACTGCATTTCGTTGTACCTATACTTGTATCTGTGCAATGACATCAAAGATGAATTGCATTGAATTGAATACATGATTACAATCGAGCCATTCACAGTGTACAGATACATGGTAAGAGAATAACGTTTAGTGCAAGGCAAAGCCAGCAAAGTCCGATCAAGGATAGTTTCGAGGGTCTGCAATGAAGTAGATAGTAGTTCAGGACTGTTCTCTGGTTGTGGTAGGATGGTTCAGTTGCCTGATAACAGCTGGGAAGAAACTGTCCCTGAATCTGGAGGTGTGTGCGTTTTCACACTTCTGTACCTCTTGCCCGATGGGAGAGGGGAGAAGAGGGAGTGGCCGGGGTGCGACTGGTCCTCGATTATGCAGCTGGCCTTGCCGAGGCAGCGTGAGGTGTAGATGGAGTCAACGGAAGGGAGGTTGGGGTTTTGTGTGAGTTTCTAATTAAAGTTAATAATGAGGTGTTTGGCTCAATCAATGCTTAATGACATAAAACAGACAAAGGGAAACCGCATCTGGTGAGTCACTTCAGAAAGCGCAAAGCAGAACTTAAAGATAGATGATCAAAAACCATGGAAAAGAGATGAATACTCGTGTGGGAAGGAAGTTCAGATACCGGTTTAAACCGAAGATAGAATGTAGCAATGTTACAAAATTTTGACATTTTAAAAATCAAGTCTGCAATTTATCCCATCAGATAAAGCATAAAAAGAAGTTTAATTTGACACCTAATTTACTTTCATATCTTCAGTATTAAGAAAGTTATGGCCATTTTCATACTCGGAAATGAGCATCTTGCTCCCCATTGCCTTTCAATTGACTTAACTCAAAAGCTGTGATCTGGAAAAGTTAAATGTCCATAACATTCTTAAAAATTAAGAGAACTCAATGAAATTTTCAGTTATTATAGATTGAAGCATTCTGAAACAAATATTAAACAATCTTGCTTGGATTACCTGAAATTAAAGCATATAATTAGTTAGTTATCTAATTGTAGCTAATTACAAAATTCAATGAGTAGATCTAAACATCTATCAATTTCTTAAGAAAAGATAAACTTTTTAAAAATTGCCTAAGTGTCCAAATAACATTCACACAATAATCCACAATATAACATAATTTTTAAATCTCATTTTCATGAATTTCTGGGCCAAATGGAAGGAATTTAGTGTTTTATGCCTGTAAATTAATGGCCATTTAAATCAACTAGCGAGTGGGTTTTAGCGGAATGCGGTGGATTGGAACGTTGCGGTTAGCGGTGAAGTCGGGGGGAAAATACTGGGGGTTCATACATTTTTTGGGGATCCCATTTCGCAACATAAAAATATTATTAATGCCTCCCGAAAAACTAACTTTTAATATAAAAATAAAGTATTTACCTTTTTTTCTTCCCTACGCAAAATGCTTCCGGTTGTCTGCGGTCACGGCTTTTGAAGGTGATTTTTAAATTACTCTAGTTAATAAATAATCTAGAGTAATTTAAAAATACCTTCATTGATGAAATGTCGGAGCGATTTTTCTTCAGCAACCAAATCGCCCGACATTCATCGATTATCCAGGCCTGTGGAAAAACGGCACTTTAAGCCCGCCCCCCTCTGCAAGGCGCGAAAGTCGCGCACACGGGGAGCGGCAGAAGTGCAGCGCCGCTAAAGGTAAGTTTTGTAACATACCTATAGAATGGAGTAACTCAGCGGGTCAGGCAGCACCTCTGGAGAAAATGAATGGGTGACGTTTCAGGGGCGCGAGACCCTTGTTCGGACTGAGAGTCGGGGAGAGTGAAACCAGAGATATAGATGGGGATGTGGAGAGATATTGAAGAACTGAATGAAAGATGTGCAAAAAAGTAACGCTGATAAAGGAAACAGGCGATTGTTAGCTGTGGACTAGGTGAAAACGAGTTACGGACAATGAGACTCAGCAAGACCACTTTGAAGCTGGTACAACTCCTTGGATGGTGGATGGAGGGGGAGAGAGGGGATACCAGGGTTACTTGAAGTTAGTGAATCATACATTTTTTCTACATCGCTCTGTATCACTGTCGACATCTCTCGTTCCCCTCTCCCCTGACTCTCAGTCTGAAGAAGGGTCTCGACCCGAAACGTCACCTGTTCCTTCTCTCTCTCTCGAGAGATGACTGCTTGGTCATCATTCATTATTGTCACTTGTACCGAGATTTTATTGCAGTCATGGCAGTGCAGCGGTAAGGGGCTGTCCCACTTGGGCGACCTAATTGGTGAGTTTAGAAGAGTTTGAAAAAATGTCATGTTGAGGACCTCCTTCGACTATGTAGAAGACCAGCTCCGACTAGCTATGACGAGCTCCGACTAACTTCGGGAAAATTGGACATCGAATAGTGGAGAGTGAAGACGACCTCCTTCGATCTCCTTCGACCTCCCTTCGACTATGATGAACCCTATTTACGACTACCTTCGACTACCCTCGATTACCTACGACTAACATGCCGACCTACTACCACCTCCTACGATTAAACCTTAGAGTAAAAAAAGTATCGATTTTTTCCATGGCGACCTTGTTTTACTCGCAGGCATTTTTTAACATATTGAAAAAAACACCGCACCCTAGCTGAGGTCTCGAGTACGCGGAGACCACTCTCGAGCATGCAGGAGAGTTACAAAGACCTCCTACGACCACGCGTCGACCATGCTGCGAGTATGAATCCAGGGCAAACTCGCCAGAAGTCGCGGATCAGGTCGCCCAAGTGGGACAGGCCCTTTACAGCGAATGCAGCGCCGGAGACCCGGGTTCCATCCCGACTATGGGTGCTGCCTGTACGGAATTTGGACGTTCTCCCCCTGACCTGCGTGGGTTTTCTCCGAGATCCAAAGAGGTACAGGTTTGTCGGTTAATTGGTTTGGTAAATGTAAAAATTGTCCCTAGTGGGTGTAGGATAGTGTTAATGTGCGGGGTTCACTGGTCGGCACGGACACGGTGGGCCGAAGGGCCTGTTTCCACGCTGTACCTCCAAACTAAACTGCGGAATTGAGGAATGCTGTGGAACAGAGGGATCTAGGAATAACTGTGCATAGTTCCCTGAAGGTGGAATCGCATGTAGATAGGGTGGTAAAGAAAGCTTTTGGTGTGCTGGCCTTTATAAATCAGAGCATTGAATATAGGAGTAGGGAAGTAATGTTAAAATTGTACAAGGCATTGGTAAGACCAATTGTGGAGTATGGTATACAATTTTGGTTGCCTAATTATAAAAGGGTGTCAACAAAATAGAGAGAGTACAGAGGAGATTTACTAGAATGTTGCCTGGGTTCCAGCAACTAAGTTACAGAGAAAGGTTGAACAAGTTAGGTCTTTATTCTTTGGAGCGCAGAAGGTTAAGGGGGGACTTGATTGAGGTCTTTAAAATGATGAAAGGGATAGACAGAGTTGACGTGGATAAGCTTTTCCCATTGAGGGTAGGGAAGATTCAAACAAGAGGGCATGACATGAGAATTAACGGACAGAAGTTTAGGGGTAACATGAGGGGGAACTTCTTTACTCAGAGAGTGGTGGCTGTGTGGAATGATCTTCCTGCAGAAGTGGTGGAGGCAGGATCGATTTTAACATTTAAAAGTAAAGTGGATAGGTATATGGACGGGAAGGGAATGGAGGGGTATGGTCTGAGTGCAGGTAGATGGGACTAGGGGAAAATAAATGGTCGGCATGGACTGGAAGGGGCGAGAAGGCCTGTTTCTGTGCTGTAATTGTTATATTGTTATATGGTTATATGGTTATAAGTCTGATCTTGACCACTTCCTGTTGTTCTGTATATTGATTTTAGAAAAAATTCTACCACGTACGGCTTTGATTTTTGGCCATTTTACTAAGTCCCCCTCCACTGCGCAGGTCAAGAGGATTTTTCCCACCGATGAAAAATAAAAGAGTTATTAGTGTTTAAAAAATGTTGAGATTCTCTCTCTTGGCCACGCCTCTTCCGGAGGGACTATAAAACCCGGAAGTGTTGAGTGCCTCAGTCAGTCTCTGCAAGATGGGGACGGGAGAGGTCACGGGAGACTCTCTGTCTTTACTGGCCTTGCACCCTGCTTGAAGTGGCATGACACTGCACGTGAATTTGGTGGCCTTGCCCCCCGCTTGAAGTGGCGTGAGACTGCACTTAAATTTGGTGGCCTTGCACCCTGCTTGAAATGGAATTTCAAGGAATAGCCGTGAGTCAACTGCCAGCCCACCAGCCGTGAGTGAGTGAGCTGCCAGCACAAAAGGATTGAGTGGCTGAGCCGCCAGCCCAAGAATCCACTCGGCCACAATGCCCATACTAGCCCTCTGGAAACCAGTCCCTTCAGCCCACAATGCCCATACTAGCGCTCCATAAAGCCCCCCCCCCCCTCCTCCACTGGCCATCATGCTCCCGTGTGAACATGAGACCCAACGGGTCCCACTTTGTCTAGTTCTTAATGTTTTTTTTATGTGTGTGTTCTGAAAAGAGCTTGTCGAATACAGAGATTATTCATCTTTGACTGTGTTCTCATGATCTTACAGTTCAGTTAGTTTAGTTTAGAGACAGAGCGTGGGAACCAGGCCCTTCGGCCCACCGAGTCCGCACCGACCAGCGATCTCCGCACGCTAACACTATCCTACACACACGAGGGACAATTTATACTTATACCAAACCAATTAACCTACAAACCTTGTACGTCTTTGGAGTGTGGGAGGAAACCGAAGATCTTGGAGAAGACCCACGCGGTCGTGGGGAGAACATGCAAACTCTGCACAGACAGCACCCATAGTCAGGATCGAACCCGGGTCTCTGGCGCTAAGGCAGCAACTCTACCTGTAACGGGTTTGATCTGGTTTGTGTATCCAGTAAATATAGAACAAGATGGACACACAAAGACTTGCAGCATCTCTGGAGAAAAGGAATAGGAGACGATTTGGGTGGAGACCCTTCTTCAGACCTGTCTCTACCCCAAATGTCATCTATTCCTTCTCTTCAGTGATGCTGCCTGACCCGCTGAGTTACTCCAGCATTTTGTGTCTATCTTCAGTGTAAACCAGCATCTGCAGTTCCTTCCTACACAAATGTACAGCAATATGTTTTTTGACCATTTTTCTGTTGCAGGCTGCAGTAGAACTACCTCAAGAGTAATTTTGGTTTAGTTTAACGGCCTGTCCCACTTGGCGATTTTTTCGGCAACTGCCGGCACAATTGATTGACGTATTAAGTCGCCGAAAAAGTCGCGGCGGTGACTTGATTTTGAAATGATCAAAAAATGTTTTTTTCGACAAAAAAAAATCGGCAAGTGTGACAGGTCCTTCATTGTCGCGTGGACTAGTGCAAAACATAGGACAGCACAATGGCGCAGCGGTAGGTGTGGGTGGTCCGTGATTATGCTGGAGGCCTTGCCGAGGCAGCGTGAACTGTAGATTTAACAAGCTCTTTCGGGAAGGCTGGCTCCAAGTTGGATTCATGGGAGCAAGAATGGAACTCGCTATCAAAATATGGAGGGGACCATGTGTGCACACACTCACATGCACATGCGCGAGGCTTCGGAGGCTCAATCCAGCGCTAAATGCAGCTCAACTCTGCCTGTCTCGCCGGGTTAACCTACAGCCCTGCCTGGACTGACGGGACACCAGCGCTGCTTCTCCGCGCTGGCCATATTTCCCGCAAGCCCAGGCAGGGATAACCAGGAGTTGAGCTGGGTTTGGAGCTGCTTCTCTGCGCTGGCTGTGGGCCTGGGGGCACAGCTCGCGTCTGACTCCCGACCTCTCTGGCCACCCGTGGGGGGGTGGGGGGGCACTCGGGTGGGGACGGGACAGCGCCGGAGACCCAGCCCGGGATCGATCCGGGCTGCGGATGAGGAGCAGGTCTGTGCCACGCCTACCTCCTCCAATCATCGCACTCTATCCTCAGTCCCACCCCCCCACCTCCAATCAACGCGCTGAATCATGTCCCGCCCCCATTGCCTGCTGACCGACGTCTATCTCGTCCAATCGGCGCCCTCGATCAACTGTCCCACCCCCACTGTCTCGCGGAAAGCGGAGATTTTAAAATCCGGATGACAGAAACTTGGGGGGGGGGATGTCCCCCACCTCTCAAAACATGGGGGGGACGTGTCCCCTCTGGCCCCCATGTTTTCCGCTCCTGCATGGGAGATGGTCTTGGAGGGGAGGATTCTCCTCAAACTGCGGAGCATCCTGGACAATACATCTCACCCCCTCCATGACACACTGGTCAACCTGAGGAGCACCTTCAGCAACAGACTGGTTCCACCAAGATGCAGCACAGAACGCCACAGGAGATCCTTCTTCCCTGTGGCTATCAAACTGTACAACACCTCCCCATTCTGTCCTGGGGTAGACTGTCTCTCCTCACCCCCCCCCTCTCAAATCTTTGCACATCCCCAATCCTTTCCACTCGTCACTTTAAATTCATGTTTTATGTATCTTGTTGTGCTTTATGGCTGTTTTGCGGACCAATTTCCCTCCTGGGAAAAAATATTGTATCGTATCGCAGATGGAGTCAATGGAAGGGAGGGTTACACAAAAAGCTGGAGAAACTCAGCGGGTGCAGCAGCATCTAAGGAGCGAAGGAGATGGGCGACGTTTCGGGTCGAGACCCTTCTTCAGACTGGTCAGGGATCAGGGAAACAAGGGAGGTTGGTTTGTGTGACGGTCTGGGCTGCGTCCACAATTCTCTGCGATTCTCTGAAGGGAGGTTAGTTTGTATGACGGACATTGTGGGCCGAAGGGCCTGTTCTTGTGCTGTACTCTCTTCTGCGTTCGATGTTGTATGTCTACTCAGAAAGTAGATGGGTCAAATGGTCAAGAGAGAGTCAAGAGTGTTTTATCGTCATATGTCCCAGATAGGACGATGACATTCTTACTTGCTGCAGCACAACAGAATGTGTAATCATAGTACAGGACAGGAGAAAAAAAAGTTCAGTGTGTATATATACATATACACAAATATAGTGGAATAATAATAATCGTCTGTTGCAGTTCAGAGCTTATTTGTTGTCATGTTTAGGAATCTGATGGCAGTAGGGAAGAAGCTGTTCCTGAACCTGGACGTTAAGGGCCTGTCCCACCAGCATGCAAATCTATGCGACGAGCGCGACCTAACATGGTCGCTTGAGCCGTCCGGCGTCGCGGGGCCGGTCCCACTTCGATCGCCGGAGCTCGCGCGGAATTGTGCGGGGCTCGCCCCGACATCGCGCGGGGCTCCGAAAAACTGACCATGTTCAAAAATTCCGCGCGGCAACGGCTTGTCGGCTCGCAGTCGCCTCGACGCATTGCACGCCGCCTCGACATCGTGCCTCCGTGACCCTCTATGTAGGTGCCTCCGTGACCCTCTCTGTGTGTGGCTCCATGGCCCTCTGTGTATGTGTGCCTCTGTGCCCCTCTCTGTGTGCCCCTCTCTGTCCTGGCGAACTTACCTTTAAGACTTCGCTCCAAGTTCGCCTCACTTTGCGCCGCGTTGCGCCACACACCCGACCTCCGCGCGGCCCTCACTGCCGTTTGGTCGCGCTTGCCGCATGCTGGTGGGAACGGCCCTGTACAGGGGATCACCCGACCTCCGCGCGGCCCCCGCTTCTAGTTTGATCGCGCTCATCGCATGGAGTCGGATGCTGGTAGGACAGGCCCTTTACTGTCTCCTGCACCTTCTTCCCGATGGCAATGGTGAAATGAGTGCATGGCCAGGATGGTGTGGGTCTTTGATGATGTTGCTGCCTTTTTGAGACAGCGACTGCGATAGATCCCTTCGATGGTGGGGAGGCCAGAGCCGGTGATGGACTGGGCAGTGGTCACAACTTTTCTGCAGTCTTTTCCGCTCCTGGACGTTCAATTTGCCGAACCTAGCCACGATACAGCCGATTAGAATGCTCTCTACCGTGCACCTGTAGACGTTCAAGAGAATCCTCTTTGACAAGCCAAATCAGCCACTAACCGAGATGTTTCCAACACATCTGCCCTCTGCTGCCATGTTAGCGAGGTACCTGGAAGCACTACCGTGCAACAACTTGATATTACTCCCAGTCATTATCAATCTAGGATAAACCATAAGAGGACCAACACAAAAAACTAGAGTAACCCTGCGGATCATGCACCATCTCCGGAGACAAAGAATGGGTGACGTTCCGGGTCAAGATCTTCTCTGGAGAGGGTCCAGAGGAGGTTTACAAGAATGATTCCAGGAATGAGTTGTTAAAGAAAGAACTGCAGATGCTGGAAAAATGGAAGGTAGACAAAAATGCTGGAGAAACTCAGAAGGTGAGGCAGCATCTATGCTGACTGAGACATGCAACACTTCCGGGTTTTGTAGTACCTCTGGAAGGGTTGTGGCCTTCAGGAGAGAGAATCTCAGCATTTAAAAAAAACTAATAACTCTTTTATTTTTCATCGATGGGAAAAATCCTCTTGTCCTGCGCAGCAGAGGGGGGACTCTGAGTAAGATGGCCAAAAATCACAGCCGTAAGTGGCAGCGTTTTTTCTAAAATCAATATACAGAACAACAGGAAGTGGTCCAGATCAGACTTTTAGTAATATATAGGTAACAGGGACATTTCATTGAGTTGAAGATAGGGACTAGCTGCTGGAGTAACTCAGCGGGACAGGTAGCATCTCTGGAGACCCGGGTTCGATCCTGATCATGGGTGCTGTCTGTACGGAGTTTGTACGTTCTCCCCGTGACCTGCGTGGGTTTTCTCTGGGTGTTCCAGTTTCCTCCCACACTCCAAAGACGTGCAGGTTTGTAGGGTAATTGACTTAGGTAAAAACCGTAAATTGTTCCTAGTGTGTGTGTGTGTGAGGGATAGTGCTAGGTTACGGGACGATCGCTGGTCGGCGAGGACTCGGCGGGCTGAAAGGGGTTGTTTCTGCGCTGTGTCTGTAAACTAAACAAAACTAAACAGTGTCTACACTTCACAAAATAGTATTGGATGCAGAATCTTTTGAAATCTCCTTGGATTTTGAAGGCGATAATATAAATGAAATCCTTGCTTAACATATTTCAATATTGCCAGAGGCAACAATTTGTAAACTTCATGCTGCATGCTTATTTAAATACTTGAACAGTAGAAATCATTAGTGTTGTTTGCACTAAATTAACATACAACAACCTCAGTCTGACGGTAAATATGTATTCTACATTCCTGTGGAGGTTTTTGAAGGATGTGTCCAACGTGCTTTTCTCAACATGAGAGAGGAGGCACCTCCACACCAGAGAGGACTTTGGACTTTGTCTAAAGGAACAGCATCAAGGGCAGCACTTCCCCTGAACGCCATTCCCGGGATGGCGGGACTGTCATATGCTGAGAGAATGGAGCGGCTGGGCTTGTACACTCTGGAGTTTAGAAGGATGAGAGGGGATCTCATTGAAACATATAAGATTGTTAAGGGCTTGGACACGCTAGAGACGGGAAACATGTTCCCGATTTTGGGGGAGTCCAGAACCAGGGGCCACAGTTTAAGAATAAGGAGTATGTCATTTGGAACGGAGACGAGGAAACACTTTTTCACACAGAGAGTGGTGAGTCTGTGGAATTCTCTGCCTCAGAGGGTGGTGGAGGTCGGTTCTCTGGATGCTTTCAACAGAGAGCTAGATAGGGCTCTTAAAGATAGCGGAGTCAGGGGATATGGGGAGAAGGCAGGAACGGGGTACTGATTGTGGATTACACAAAAAGCTGGAGAAACTCAGTAGGTGCAGCAGCATCTAAGGAGCGAAGGAGATAGGCGACTTTTCGGGTCGAGACCCTTGTGGATGATCAGCCATGATCACATTGAATGGCGGTGCTGGCTTGAAGGGCCGAATGGCCTACTCCTGCGCCTATTGTTTATTGTCTATTGTCGTAACATGGTGGCGCAACGGTGGAGTTGCTGCCTTACGGCGCCAGGGACCCCCGGTTCGATCCTGGCCACGGATGCTGTCTGTACAGAGTTTGTACGTTCTGCCCGTGATCTCTGGGTGCTCCGGTTTCCTCCCACACCTCAAAGACACGCAGGCTTGCAGGTTTATTGGCTACGGTAAAACAATAAACCTTTACGCGGTGTCTTTTTTCTGTATCGGTGTATTGTACGGAAAAGGAAGAACGTCACAGTACCACATGCACGTGACAATAAAGCATCGAAGATGGACACAAAAAGTAACCGGCGTAGCTGGGGTAACTCAGCGGGACAGGCAGCATCTCTGGAGAGTAGGGATGGGTGACGTGTCGGGTCGAGACCCTTCTTCACACTGAAAGTCACGGGTGATGGAAACGAGAGATAGAGACGGTGATGCAGAGAGACAAAGAACAAATTGAATGAAATATATGCGAGAAGGTAACAATGATAAAGGAAACAGGCCATTGTTAGCTGTTTGCTAGGTGAGAACGAGAAGCTGGTGCGACTTGGGTGGCGTAGGGATGGAGAGAGAGAGGGAATGCAGGGTTTACTTGAAGTTAGAGAAATTGATATTCTGATCCACTCCCTACATCCTCGGGGCAATTTACACAGGCCAATTATCCTTCACACCTGCGAATGAATATTGATTTTTCACAGAGAGTTGTGACTCTGTAGAATTCTCTGCCTCAGAGGGCGGTGGAGGCAGGTTCTCTGGATGCTTTCAAGAGAGAGCTAGATAGGGCTCTTAAAGATAGCGGAGTCAAGGGATATGGGGAGAAGCCAGGAACGGGGTACTGATTGTGGATGATCAGCCATGATCACATTGAATGGCTCAAAGGGCCGAATGGCCTACTCCTGCACCTGTGGTCTATTGTCTATTGTCTATTCTCGAACATTAAGTAACTACTGCAAGCCCGCTCTCTCCATCTATCCCCCACGGTGTGCGGGTATCGCTGGTCAGCACGGACTTAGTGGGCCGAAGGGCCTGTTTCCACGCTGTATCTCCAAAGTCCAGAGTCTGAAAACCTGGAGTCTAAAGTACTCATGTACGACAATGCATTACGACACAGAGAACTATATTCTGCACTGTGTATCATTGCCCAAAAACAATGTGCAGCTTTGCTGGATAACTGGCCTCTGTAAATTGCCCCGAGTGTGTAGGGAGTGGATGAGATAGACTTTACACTTCGTACGATCATCAGCGATTGCAGCAGAATTAGGCCATTCGGCCCATCAAGTCTACTCCGCCATTCAATCATGGCTCATCTATATCTCCTACCTAACCCCATTCTCCTGCCTTCTCCCCATAAGGACATGGCAGACCAATTGAATAACTACTTTGGTTCTGTCTTCACTAAGAAATACATAAATAATTTGTCGGAAGTAGCAGGGGATCGCGGGTCAAATAAGATGGAGGAACTGAGTGAAATCCAGGTTAGCCGGAAAGTGGTGTTAGGTAAATTGAATGGATTAAAGGCCGATAAATCCCCAGGGCCAGATAGGCTGCATCCCAGGGTACTTAAGGAAGTAGCCCCAGAAATAGTAGATGCCTTAGTGATAATTTTTCAAAACTCTTTAGATTCTGGAGTATTTCCTGAGGATTGGAGGGTAGCTAATGCAACCCCACTTTTTAAAAAAGGAGGGAGAGAGAAAACGGGGAATTACAGACCAGTTAGTCTAACATCGGTAGTGGGGAAACTGCTAGAGTCAGTTGTTAAAGATGGGATAGCAGCACATTTGGAAAGTGGTGAAATCATTGGACAAAGTCAGCACGGATTTACGAAAGGTAAATCATGTCTGACGAATCTTATTGAATTTTTTGAGGATGTAACTAGTAGAGTGGATAAGGGAGAAGCAGTGGATGTGTTATATCTGGACTTTCAGAAGGCTTTCGACAAAGTCCCACACAAGAGATTAGTATACAAACTTAAAGCACACGGTATTGGGGGTTCAGTATTGATGTGGATAGAGAACTGGCTGGCAGACAGGAAGCAAAGAGTAGGAATAAACGGGTCCTTTTCAGAATGGCAGGCAGTGACTAGTGGGGTACTGCAAGGCTCAGTGCTGGGACCCCAGCTATTTACAATATATATTAATGATTTGGACGAGGGAATTAAATGCAACATCTCGAAGTTTGCGGATGACACGAAGCTGGGGGGCAGTGTTAGCTGTGACGAGGATGCTAGGAGACTGCAAGGTGACTTGGATAGGCTGGGTGAGTGGGCAAATGCATGGCAGATGCAGTATAATGTGGATAAATGTGAGGTTATCCACTTTGGTGGCAAAAACAGGAGATGCAACGAGACCTGTGTGTCATGGTACACCAGTCATTGAAAGTCGGCATGCAGGTACAGCAGGCTGTGAAGAAAGCGAATGGTATGTTGGTATTCATAGCAAAAGGATTTGAGTACAAGAGCAGGGAGGTTCTACTGCAGTTGTACAGGGTCTTGGTGAGGCCACACCTGGAGTATTGCGTACAGTTTTGGTCTCCTAATCTGAGGAAAGAGATTCTTGCCATAGAGGGAGTACAGAGAAGGTTCACCAGACTGATTCCTGGGATGGCAGGACTTCCATGTGAAGAAAGACTGGATAGACTCGGCTTGTACTCGCTGGAATTTAGAAGATTGAGGGGGGATCTCATCGAGACATACAAAATTCTTAAGGGGTTGGACAGGCTAGATGCTGGAAGATTGTTCCCGATGTTGGGGGAGTCCAGAACAAGGGGTCACTGTTTAAGGATAAGGGGGAAGTCTTTTAGGACCGAGATGAGAAAATCATTGGTGGATCTGTGGAATTCTCAGCCACAGAAGGTAGTTGAGGCCAGTTCGTTGGCTATATTTAAGAGGGAGTTAAGATGGGGCCCTTGTGGCTAGAGGGATCAGGGGGTATGGAGAGAAGGCAGGTACAGGATACTGAGTTGGATGATCAGCCATGATCATATTGAATGGCGGTGCAGGCTCGAAGGGCCGAATGGCCTACTCCTGCACCTAATTTCTATGTTTCTATGTCTAACGCCTGACACCCGTACTAATCAACAATCTATCTATCTGAGCCTTAAAAATATCCACTGACTTGGCCTCCACAGCCTTCTGTGGCATAGAATTCCACAGATTCACCACCCTCTGACTAAAGAAGTTCCTCCTCGTCTCCTTCCTAAAAGAACGTCCTTTTAATTCTGATGCTATGAATTCCAGTCCTGGACTCTCCCACTAGTGGGAACATCCTCTCCACATCCAGTCTATCCAAACCTTTCGCTATTCTTGTAAGTTTCAATGAGGTCCCCCCCTCATTCTTCTAAACCCCAGTGAGTACAGGGTCAGTGCCGACAAACATTCTCACCCAGAATGAGCCAGGATACATTCAGGCATATTTTTATGTGGCTGAATTCGACAGTGCTGCAGCCCCAAAAGGGTCTAGTGTGGTACACAGTTGGAGTGTGGATGACAGTGTTAGTGGTATATGCCCATAATACAGGTGGGTGGGCAATAGACAATAGACAATAGACATAGGTGCAGGAGTAGGCCATTCGGCCCTTCGAGCCAGCACCGCTATTCGATGTGATCATGGCTGATCATCCCCAATCAGTGCCCTGTTCCTGCCTTCTCCCCATATCCCCTGACTCTTTAAGAGCCCTATCCAGCTCTCTTTTGAAAACATCCAGAGAACCTGCCTCCACCGCCTTCTGAGGCAGAGAATTCTACAGACTCACCACTCCCTGTGAGAAAAAGTGTTTCCTCGTCTCCATTCTAAATGGCTTACTCCTTATTCTTAAACTGTGGCCCCTGGTTCTGGACTCCCCAACATCGTGAACATGTTTCCTGCCTCTAGTGTGTCCAAGCCCTTAACAATCTTATATATGTTTCAATAAGATCCCCTCTCATCCTTCTAAACTCCAGAGTGTACAAGCCCAGCCGCTCCATTCTCTCAGCACATGACAGTCCCGCCATCCCGGGAATTAACCTTGTAAACCTACGCTGCACTCACTCAATAGCAAGAATGTCCTTCCTCAAATTAGGGGACCAAAACGGCACACAATACTCCATGTGTGGTCTCACTAGGGCTCTGTACAACTGCAGAAGGACCTCTTTGCTCCTATATTCGACTCCTCTTGTTATGAAGAGTTAGGTTACAGAACAGCAATGATCTCAACATCGAATCGAATCTTCCTTGGTATGGTTTTAGTTTAGTTTGGAGAAAGTCATAGAATAATGCAGCATGGAAACAGGCCCTTCGGCCCAACTCGTCCATGCTGACCAAAGTGCCCCACCTACACTAGTCCTATTTCCTCTTTAGTTTATAGACACCGCATGGCAAAATGGTTAACACGCAATAAAACGCTTTTCTCTGTACCTCGGTACAGGCGACAATAAACTAAACTGGACTGAAACAGACTCTTCGGACCAGCGACTCTACACCAACTATCGATCGCTCATTCACACTTGATGAACTGTACACTGCAAGGGCCAGGAAGCGAGCGGGCAAGGTCATCTCTGACCCCTCACACCCTGGCCACAAACTCTTTGAATCACTTCCCTCTGGAAGGCGACTCCGGACTGTCAAAGCTGCCACAGCCAGACATAAAAATAGTTTTTATCCACGAGTAGTTGCTCTACTCAACAGCCAAAAATCTGTAGCCTCCCTTTGATCTGGTATTTTGTTGGTTCACGTGCTTGATCAATGGTGTTTTATCATTAATGTCTTATTATTATTAATGTTTAGTGTTTTCTGAGTCATTCGTAACTGTCACTGTATGTCATGTTGTCACTTGTGGGCAGAGCACCAAGGCAAATTCCTTGTATGTGAATACTTGGCCAATAAACTTACTTACTTAATTACTTACACTAGATCACTGTTATCTTTAGGGAGGCATGGTGGTGCAGCGGTAGAGTTGTTGCCAGAGACCTGGGTTCGATCCCGACTACGGGCGCTGTCTGTACGGAGTTTGTACGTTCTCCCCGTGACCTGTGTGGGTTTTCTCCGAGATCTTCGGTTTCCTCCCACACTCCAAAGACCCACAGGTTCGTAGGTTAATGTAGAAATTGTCCCTCGTGGGTGTAGGGTAGTGTTAACGTGCGGGGATCGCTGGCTGGCGAGGACCCGGTGGGCCGAAGGGCCTGTTCCCGTGCTGTATCTCTAAACTAAACAAAACTAAACTAAAGTAAAGGCCATTGTTTGCCGGGTGAAAACGAGAAGCTGGTGCGACTTGGGTGGGGGAAGGTTGGAGAGAGAGAGGGAATGTGGGGTCGAGACCCTTCTTCGGACTGAGAGTCAGGGGAGGGGGAGTCTAGGGATATGGAAGTAGGGTTTTGGCCTGAAACGTTGCCGATTTCCTTCGCTCCATAGATGCTGCAGCACCCGCTCAGGGGAGGTCCAGGACAAGGGGTCACAGCTTAAGGATAAGGGGGAAATCCTTTAGGACCGAGATGAGAAGGACTTTTTTCACACAGAGAGTGATGGGTCTCTGGAACTGTCTGCCACAGAAGGTAGTTGAGGCCAGTTCATTGGCTATATTTAAGAGGGAGTTAGATGTGGCACTTGTGGCTAAAGGGATCAGGGGGAATGGAGAGAAGGCAGGTATGGGATACTGAGTTGGATGATCAGCCATGATCACATTGAATGGCAGTGCAGGCTCGAAGGGCCGAATGGCCTACTCCTGCACCTATTTTTCTATGTTTCTATGTTTCTATGTTTCTATGTACCTTTTCATACCTTTTCAGCCGTTTCCCTCTCCCCTGACTCTCAGTCGCAAGAAGGGTCTCAACCCGAAACGTCGCCCATTCCATCTCTCCAGAGACGCTGCCTGTCCCGCTGAGTTACTCCAGCGTTTTGTGTTATCCTTGGCACCATGACTGTCCCTCTTGCATTGTGTGGAGTCTGCACAAAGTAATCTCACTGCCGACTCAGCGTTAAAGGGCGCTCTTTTAGAAAGGAAGTGAGGAGGAACTTCTTTAGTCAGAGGGCCGGTGACTGTCACAGTCGCCAAAAAAACGGCGGCTGGACTACTGGGCCTGTCCCACTTAGGCAATTTTTTAGGCGACTACGACAGAAGACAAGTTACGGCAAGCCCACGGTCGCCCACTGTCGCCAAAAAGTTTTGAACATTTCAAAAATCCAGCGGCGACCAGAAAAACGCTACGACTCTGGGCGACTGAGGAGACGACTCACGACCATACAGGCAACTCCCCGGCGACCATGTGGCGACAGCCTAGTTGCCGGCAGTCGCCGACAAAATCGCCTGTAGGAGTCTCAAGTCAAAGTCAAAGTCAAAGAAACTTTATTGTCATTTAGAAATACATCGATATATGCAGTTCCAAACGAAATTCCGTTGCATTTGGCTCCCTGTGCAACACGATAATTAACAGAAGGATAAACATGGATAAAATGGATAAAAAGGATAAAAGGATAAATAGACAATGGTGGCAGCCCATTACATGGCATTCAGGAGTCTGATGGCTCGTGGGAAGAAGCTGTTGCAGAACCTTGATGTTCTGCTCCTTATGCTGCGATATCTTTTGCCCGAGGGCAGCAGAGTGAACAGTCCGTGATGGAGATGTGTGGGGTCTTTTATGATACTGCTGGCCTTAGACACGCAATGTTTGGTCGCAATGTCCCCGATTGACGGGAGAGAGGTCCCGATGATTTTTTCCGCTGTCCTCACCACTCTCTGCAACGGACTTCCAGTCAGAGGCTTTACAGTCCCCAAACCAGACAGAGATACAGCTGGTCAAAATACTCTCTATGGTGCCCCTGTAGAAAGTGGTGAGGATGGGATGGGGGAGGTGAGCTCTTCTCATCCGGCGCAGAAAGTGCAACCGCTGCTGCGCTCTCTTAACTGTTGATGAGATGTTATTCGACCAGGTCGGACTGTTAGTGATCCGAGCAAGAATAGTAAGATTGAACGAGAACTTACCAGTTCGAAGGTTGATCTTTATTTTATGAGGAGTCGAAGTGAGGGATTTCGTGAAGAGCCCGCCGGCGCGCATGCTCGACATACTTCAAAGTAGCGGCGTGGAATCACAGAAACCAACAATAGAAATGACTTCGCATAGTAAGATTGAATTGACTAAGATTACCAGATGAAGGTGATTGAGGGTTGGGCGAGGAGGGCACGAAATCCCTCACTTCGACTCCTCATGAAATAAAGATCAACCTTCGAACTGGTAAGTTCTCGTTCAATCTTACTATTTCATTTCGGAGTCACGTGAGTGACTTCGTGAAGACTTCAAAGCTTCTGTGATTACACGCCCTGGACCACGTCCATGCTGACACACCACTACCAGGGATGGATGGGAGGAACAAACTTGCTCAACAGTTCATACTGCAAAACAAGAGCATATGTATTAATAACAAATCAAAAACCCCTCATGCGGGGACATCTCCACGTTCTTGACCTGCATTCAGCACGGCTTCTGCGAACTGTAGAGGAGCAGCAACAGGCTTGTTATAAAAACGCTGGAACACAGCTTCATTAGCCCATCCTGCTGTGGCGAGAATTTTGTCCATGGGCACCTCCATGACCCTCGCCGCTGACGTCGATGCAGCCCTGGTGGAATGAGACTTGAACACATTAGTGTCGATACCTGACTTACCCAAGATGACTCAAAGCCACCTGGATATCGTCTGGACTGTCACTCGATGATGAGGTCTCTTATGAGTGACAAGCAGGTATCTCTCCATTCCTCTGATGCGTGCCGTCACCTTGACATAGTGGCGGATATGTGAGGCTAACATAGCCTAGCATCTGCGGGGTATGCCGGGAACTTCAGCTGCAGCCCTGTGCACCCAGGTCTATGCTGCTTTAGTAGCTCGTCAATGAAAAAGACTACTACTGTAGGGGTAGAAGTCATTCTGTCGACACGAAGTTTGTGTAGTGTCTGTACCCTCTGAGCTGAAGTCAGCGCTAGTAACATCACCAGCTTCATGGTGAGTTGGTCCAGTTGGAGCCCTTCCATGGGAGACCACGTCCTGAGCAGGGTTAATACGTCCCTGACATCCCAGGTGATATTATAGCGTGGTGTAGGCGGATTCATATTGAATATACCCCGCATGAGTCTGGACACTAGCCTGTTGGATCCTACCCCAAAATTGAGGTAGAATGATAGCGCACTTCTGGCGCTGTTGATGGCACTGTAACTTAAGTGTTCATCATGGTGCAACCCCGCGAGGAATTCCAGGACGTCGGTTATAGTCACGTCATCGTACGTGATGCGAGAGCGGCTGCAGTAGGCTTCCCACTTCTTAATATGCGAGCAGTATCTTCGCCTTGTGGACTCTCGACACGACGCCCCGATGGTATCCATGGTCCGAGCCGAGAGGCCGTATTGGACTAACGGCCTGTTCAGAACCTGCAAGCCAACAAATTTAAATAGCCATGGCAGGGATGTGGCTCCCCTGAGATAGGGTGAGTAACCAATTGTGGGCAACCCTTCAAAAGGACCCAAGGTTCGTTGAGCATGTCAAAGACCACCGGATACCAAGGCTGTGTGGGCCAGTCGGGTATAATAAGGATGCCCTTGGCAGCATCTGCCTGAATCTTTCGCAATACCCGACTGATGAGGCAAAACGGGGGGAAGGCATAGAAAAACCAATTCCCCCAGTCCAGCGAGAATGCATCTAGCGCTATTGCCCCAGGATCTGGTTCCCATGAAACGTAGGTTGGTACCTGATGGTTCAACCGTGACGCAAAAAGGTCAATGTCCGGTTTACCAAATTTGGCTGTGACTTTAGAAAAAATCTCAGGATGCAACATCCATTCAATATTGTCATTAACTTTGCGTGACCTGGAGTCCGCCACAGTATTAAGCTCACCTAGCAAATAGGTAGCTGAAATCCAAATGTCTCTTTGAACACACCAGAGCCAAATTGAGTTAGCCAATTTGTCACACGAAACTGACCTGGTACCACCCATATGGTTTAAGTATTTGGAGACGGACATGTGCTCCAACAAGCTTGGAACAATACGCACGAAGTCCGTGGAATGCTGCCAGCAACTCCAAATAGTTAATCCCTTGAGTCAACAACATCGTTGATTCAAGGGTGTCTCATCTGCCCCCACAACTAGAGCAATTATCCATGGCTCCCCAGCCATTGGAGCTTGCATCAGTCTACAAATATACCACCGGATTAGCCTCCCTGATAGGCTTGAATGAGCTGCTAATGTGACACACCCCCCACCATTGCAACTTATTTATCGCTTCGGGCGGCAGCTGCATGGACCGATCATAATGACCAGCGTTCTGTTTTAACGCAGCAATTTTTAGCTCTTTGCAAATTCTGATAATGCAAAGGTCCATATCGCGCTGCCGGAAACAAAGCTACAAGCTTCCCAATTATTGTAGCTGAATGCCGAATCGATGGTATATTGGTGCGGATTAAATCTTGACACACCTGGGTAACCTCCTCAATCTTGTTAATTGGAATGGTAACCCTCATGCTCATAGAGTTCACCGTGAACCCTAGGTAATTAATCACCTGGGCAGGGCAGAACTTTGATTTCTCTGGATGGACAATAAACCCTGATTGTTGAAATATATTGACAGCTGCTGAAACACCCTGTTCAGCCAATTCCAGGGTGTGGCCCACAATTAAGATATCATCTAAGTAGGCCATAACTATATGGTGTCGTTGTCTCAAATAAGCCATAATTGGTTTCACTAATTTAGTGAACAATCTAGGGGCTGTGGTGAGCCCATTAGGCAAAGCCTTGTACTGCCAGAGTTGCCCCATCCAGATGAATTTCAAAACCTTCTGTCGTATTTCTGGATGGATACTGAATAATATGCGTCTTTCAAATCGATGCATGCCATAAAGCAACCATGAGAAATCAATGATTTGGCTGTTTCAAACGTATCCATTTTAAAATGAGTATATGTTACAAAAGTATTCAAACGGGTTAGATCAATAATGACACGACAACCTCCATCCTTCTTAGGTCTGGTGAATATATTCGAAACAAATTCAACTGGCTCATGCACCGCTCTCTCAATCACTCCCTTCTGCTCAAGACTTAAAAGTTCCTTGTAGCCTGCTGCCTGTTCTGCAGCAGATAATTTAAACGTTCGAGCGGGCATGTGCTGGGATGGAGGAATGTCGCCATTAATAAACTCAATTTTATGCCCCTGAATATTCTGCAACACATACTCGTCACCAGTAAAATTACCCCATGCACCCAAAAAACAACCGAAGGTGACCACCAACATGTGAAGTTAAACAAAGAGAAAAGAGAGAACCAGACCCCCTCACCCCCGTGGTTACCGGCGGTCCTAGACACGCGTGGGTGGACGTGGAGGTGCTGGGTTGGCTTGAGGGCGCGGCGTCTTCGTTTTCCACCAGGGTCTCTGCCGACCCTGTCCTAAAAAAGACCCCTGGTGCTGGGTCTGATGTTGCTGTCGTTGTGGAGCTTGAGGGTGGGTCCTCGTCGAGGAACTAGCAGACCCTCGTGATCGAATGTATGGAGACTTTGAGCGTGACGGTGCGGGGGCACTCTGAGAGCGCATGATCCCCACCATTTTGGCTTGTTCGTCAAGCTCTTTGACTTTCTTCGAGAGGTCCTCCCCAAAGAGCTGACGGGGCGGGGGCGGTGGCGGTGGTTTGCACAATCCTGCAAACTTCGGATTGAGCGCTGGGCGGATGCTGGTTTTGCGAAACCCGTTGATTTCGTGCTGGGTCGAGCACAGGAGGGCCAGAGCATCTTCCTGGTCCAAATTCAGTTCGTCCCCGTCCACCGACCGCGCAAAGGCGGTAATACCGGCCGTGAGGAGCTTCAGGATCCGCTGCAATTTTACCTCTTGTTGACGGATAGCCGCACTGATGTTGCCCCATATCGGCGTATTGACCACAGGCACGTTGAGGGAGTTGCAATTGGATGGAGCCTTGTGACGGCTCATTGCCTGAATGAGGACTTCTTCCTGTAGTTGCTGGTTGTTAAGAAAGTCCACAGTGGCTGCCAGCTTTGCGTTTAAAGGAAGTCCAGATGAATGTGGGGCCGCAATTTGGTCGCCACATCCAGAAGATCCTCCGCTGGTATCTCCACCGGAGGTGGTATGGATCCACCAAAACCTCCTCCTCCTGCTGCTCCAGGCTGATGGTAGAGGCTGGTGACGACGCCCTGTGCCTGTTGCTGCCCTGCTGTAGTTGGCGTTGAAGCAGGAGCTCCAGCAGCCGCTCCATACGGTCAATACGCCCTTCACCCTGAACACTCAGGTGGTCGGAGTCCTCCGGCTCTGAAAAGAAACCGGGCTCCTATCATCGGCCCGCACCTCATCGAGGCCCAGCCGGTGCCGGTAGTTGTCGCTAACAGCCGCCGAGGTGAAACTGCGCGATTCCCGCGCGGGCGTGTTCAACCGCCTCTGTTTAGCGGGAGCTGAAGCCGCTGCCACTAAGGGCACTTGCGGCGTGGTGTCGGCACCAGCCGAAGCATGGCTGCCTGAAGCCCGCGCAGGCTTGCCGGCTGCCCACATCGTGGACTTTGCCGACGCATGGTCTCGCCCACCCATCCATGGGGGGCTCGGCGACCGTGACGAGACTCGACTCAACCGACCTGTCCCGGCGTCGAGAGTCGGGGTGTGCCGGCTGGACCTCACAGCCGCCCCGGGTCTCGCCCTGGAACCTGACCGCTCCTCCGTGTCAGGCAATGCCTTAGCCCTGGCAGGGTTAGGCTTCTGGGCTGCTGCCCTTCCCCTGCTCGGAGGGCTGAGTGGAACGGGCCATGCAGCCGCATGCACCCAGCTCGAGGTCGCCAGTGAGCCCGCTGACGACCTGACTGCCATGGCAGGGTCCCCCTGCTCTGGCGGCACACCACACTCCTCCTCGTCGAACTCCTCCGAGCTGTGGTGTGCTGGCGGATCTGGACCTGTAAACACAGGGCTTACCCACATCTCCGCCTGAGTCCCAGCCTGCGTTGCAGGTACTGCCGATGGTAAAGGCCCTGGAACTGTTGACCGGCGAACTCGTCCTGACGTCCTCCGGCCCTTGGAACTCCCATCCATGTCCTTGCTACAAGACAAAACCCACAACAAGGACCACCACTAAAGGTAGGATACTTACCTCCGTGGCCCCTTCTGAAGGGCTGGCGAGGAGCGCGCTCCACCGCCAGCCGTCGCAGCAACGCGGTACGACGATATGTCGAGCATGCGCGCCGGCGGGCTCTTCACGAAGTCACTCACGTGACTCCGAAATGAAATGTGCTGGTTCTGGCGAGGGTCCAGAGGAGGTTTACAAGAACGATCCCTGCAATGAATGGGTTAACATATGACGAGTGTTTGACGGCACTGGGCCTGTCGGCACTGGGCTGGAGTTTAGAAGGTTGGGGGGGGGGGGGGGGGGGGGGTCATTGAAATGTATCGAATAGTGAAAGGCTTAGTGTATGTGGAGAGGATGTTTCCACTGATGGGAAAGTCTAGGACTAGAGGTCATGGCCTGAGAATTAAACAACGTTCTTTTAGGAAGGAGATGAGGAGGAATCTCTGCACGGATTTTGGACGTTCTCCCCATGACCTGCGTGGGTTTTCGCAGAATTTCTCCCACACTCCAAAGACGTGCAGGTTTGTCGTTTAATTGGCTTGGTAAAATTGTAAACCTTTACGTGGCATCTCTTTGTATACCGGTGTATTGTTTGCAGAACAAAGAATTTCGCTGTACCTAGTAGCCATCATTAAGTGGTCGCTGCCGCATGGCTTCACAGTGGTAGAGTTGCCGCCTCACAATGCCAGAGACCCAGGTTCGATCCTGACCACGGGTGCTGTCTGTACGGAGCTTGCAAGTTCTCTGCGTAACCTGCGTGGGTTTTCTCCGGGTGCTCGGGTTTCCTCCCAAACTCCACCTTAAAAATATCATTGACGGCCTCCACCGCCGTCTGTTTCAATGAATACCACAGATTCACCACCCTCTGACTAAAGAAATTCCTCCTCATCTCCTTCTTAAAGAAACGTCCTTTAATTTTGAGGCTGTGCCCTCTGGTCCTAGACTCTCCCACTAGTGGAAACATCCTCTCCACATCCACTCTACCCAAGCCTTTGACTATTCGTTATGTTTCAATCAGGTTCCCCCTCATCCTTCTAAACTAAGAGCAGCTATGTTTGAATGGTGGAGTAGACTTGATGGGCCGAATGGCTTCATTCCACTCCTACTACTTATGAACATAAATTCATTTAAATCAGAGGTGGGGAACGTTTTCATGTTGGAAGGCTGCATTAAATTAGCTGTGAGCTAATAAGGCCTCCAAAAAACTTCAATGAGATATAGAATTATTTTGTTGAATCTTATTTTACTCTTTTGTATTTTAAGTACGTTCATTTTAAGATTAAAATTAAAATAATAAAAGACGGACAAAAACATATGAATAAAAATAAAAGGATTTGTTCTAGAAAATTTGGATTCATCCAAAAGGCCGCACTTAAAGGCCTAGAAGGCCGCATGAGGCCTTAAGGCCGCAGGTTCCCCACCCCTGCTCTAAATAGGTGCATGGACCGGAAAGGTATCACTCATGAGTGATGGCTAGTTAAAAAGAGACCATTTATTCTTGTCGTCTCTCCGCTCTCAGATGCTGTTGGCCTGAAATTGCCCGTCTGAAGAAGGGTCTCGACCCCAAACGTCACCCATACCTTCTCTCCAGCGATGCTGCCTGTCCCGCTGAGTTACTCAAGCATTTTGCGCCTATGGTTTAAACCGACGTCTGCAGTTCTTTCCTGCACACTGCTTGCCTAAATCTGTTTGGGATTAACCGGATTCAATAAGATGATGTGTCATTTCAACCAGCTCTTTTCATCCGCTGACAGGTTTATTTGTCTGCGGTCGGGGCTATAAGAGTCAGGACATTCTAACCCTGCTTCAAAACTGTGCACTAACACGGCCAGCCTGACAGCTCCTTGGAGGCTGTGCAGCACCACATGCCTTCTTTCAATGTATTTTAGTTTAGTTTAAAGATACAGCGCGGAAACAGGCCCGTCGGCCGGCCGGGTCCGCGCCGACCAGCGATCACGCATACGCATTATCCCGCGCACACAATTACAATTATTCCAAGCCCAATAACCTACAAACGCCAACATACGGACTTCGTACAGACAGCACCCGTAGTCAGGATTAAACCGGGTCTCCGGCGCTGTGAGCCCACGACTCTACTGCCGAGCTTCCGTAAAGCTCTCAGCTACTTTAGTTCTAGTTTAGAGATACAGCGCGGAAACTGGCCCTTCGGCCCACCGAGTCCTCGCTGGCCAGCGATCCCCGCATATTAACACTATCTTACACCCACTAGGGACAATTTTTACATTTACCAAGCCAATTAACCTACATACTTGTACGTCTTTGGAGTGTGGGAGGAAACCCAAGATCTCGGAGAAAACCCCACGCAGGTCACAGGGAGAGCGTGCAAACTCCGTACAGACAGTACCCGTAGTCGGGATCGAACCCGGGTCTCTGGCGCTGCAAGCTCTGCAAGGCAGCAACTCTACCGTTGCGCCACCGTGCAACCACTGTTAAAAAAACCTAAACGATTAATTCATATTCAACATAGGCGGGGGGAGGAAGAGGCGAGATGATGCTGTTATGTTAACCTGTTGTGCTTCCTATTTGCTAAACCTGTCCTATCCCTGTACCCGTCTAACTGTTTCTTAAACCTAATGATAGTCCCAGCCTCAACTACCTCCTATTTCAGCTTGTTCCATACACCCACCACCCTTTGTGTCAAAACGGTACCCCTCAGGTTCATATTAAATCTTCCCCCCCCCCCCACCTTAAACCTACGCCCTCTGGTTCTCGATTCCCCTACTCTGGGCAAGAGACTCTGTGCATCTACCAAATCTATTCCTCTCATGATTTTGTATTCCTCTCATGATTTTAGTTTATGTTTAGTCTAATTTAGACATACAGCGCGGAAACAGGCCCTTCAGCCCACCGAGTCCGCGCCGACCAACGATTAATACTACCCTACACACACTAGGGACAATTTTATATTCATACCAAGCCAATTAACCTACAAACCTGCACGTCTTTGGAGTGTGGGAGGAAACCGAAGATCTTGGAGAAAACCCACGCAGGTCACGGGGAGAACGTACAAACTTCGTACAGACAGCACCCGCAGTCGGGATCGAACCCGGGTCTCTGGCGCTGTGAGGCAGCAACTCTACCGCTGCGCCACCGTGTCATGTAGTTTATTGTCACGTGCACCGAGGTACAGTGGAAAGCTTTTGTTGTGTGTCAACCAGTCAGCGGAAAGACAATACCAGATAACAAACCATATAACAATTACAGCACGGAAACAGGCCTTCTCAGCCCTTCCAGTCCGTGCCGACCATTTATTTTCCCCTAGTCCCATCTACCTGCACTCAGACCATACCCCTCCATTCCCTTCCCGTCCATATACCTATCCACTTTACTTTTAAATGTTAAAATCGATCCTGCCTCCACCACTTCTGCAGGAAGATCATTCCACACAGCCACCACTCTCTGAGTAAAGAAGTTCCCCCTCATGTTACCCCTAAACTTCTGTCCCTTAATTCTCATGTCATGCCCTCTTGTTTGAATCTTCCCTACCCTCAATGGGAAAAGCTTATCCACGTCAACTCTGTCTATCCCTTTCATCATTTTAAAGATCTCAATCAAGTCCCCCCTTAACCTTCTGCGCTCCAAAGAATAAAGACCTAACTTGTTCAACCTTTCCCTGTAACTTAGTTGCTGGAACCCAGGCAACATTCTAGTAAATCTCCTCTGTACTCTCTCTATTTTGTTGACATCCTTCCTATAAATAGGCGACCAAAATTGTACACCATACTCCAGAATTGGCCTCACCAATGCCTTGTACAATTTTAACATTACTTCCCTACTCCTACATTCAATGCTCTGATTTATAAAGGCCAGCACACCAAAAGCTTTCTTTACCACCCGATCTACATGCGATTCCACCTTCAGGGAACTATGCACAGTTATTCCTAGATCCCTCTGTTCCACAGCATTCCTCTTTTTGATTTGTCCTGCCAAGATGTAGCACCTCACACTTATCAGCATTAAACTCCATCTGCCATCTTTCAGCCCACTCTTCCAAATGGCCCATTGCATGATTACAATGTACAGTGTACAGATACATGATATGTATGAATAATGAATAACATTTAAAAACTTTTTTTTTAATCCAAGTTTATAAATATATAGAATACAAGAACCGTGAAAAAAATGTATCCGACATTCTTGGAGGCTATACAAACATTCAATACTGTTTACAAAAATTACACAAATTTATCCCCCACCCTTGCCAATGATGTGGCCCACTGGCGTGGAATCCCTTCCCTTATTTTTGAGGGGCGTCTCCACCACACCCTTCCCCCCCCCCATGTCCAGCAGCGGAAGGACCCTAGACTGTGGCCCTCCCCCACCGAGCCTTGGCGTTGGCTGCACCGAGCTTCAGTGCGTCCCTCAGCACGTACTCCTGCAGTCTGCAGCGGGCCAGTCGGCAACATTCCACGACGGACATCCCGCTCCGCTGGGTGGTGAACAACGCTCGGGCGGACCAAACAGCGTCTTTCACCGAGTTGATGACCCTCCAGCAGCACTCGATGTCAGTCTCTGAATGTGTCCCTGGGAACAGTCCGTAAATCACAGAGTCCTCTGTGACGGAGCTGTTCGGAATAAAGCGTGACAGGGACCCTTGCATTTTTCTCCAGACTCTTTGGGCAAATCCACACTCTGCAAAGTGGTGGGCAACCGTCTCCTCTCCACAGCAGCCGTCCCGAGGGCAGCGTGCGCTGGCAGTGAGGTTCTGACGGTGCAGGAAGGATCTGACTGGGAGGGCTCCCCTCACCGCCAGCCAAGCCAGGTCTTGGTGCTTGTTGGTGAGTTCTGGTGATGAGGCATTTTGCCAGACAAGCTGGGCAGTCTACTCAGGGAACCACACCACCGGGTCCATCGAGTCCTTTCCCTGCAGTGCCTGCAGGACGTTCCGTGCTGACGGACTTGTGCTCAAAGGCGTTGGTCCGGAAGAACCTTTCCCCGGGCGGCAGATGGTGTGGCAATGTCCAGCTGACTGGCACATTGCGTGGCATCTGCGCCAGGCCCATCCTTCGCAGCACCGGGGACAGGTAGAACCTCAGCAGGTAGTGACACTTGGTGCCCACGTGCCTTGGCTCTACGCTCCGCCTGATGCAGCCACACACTAAGGTGGCCATCAGGGTTAGGGCAGCGTTGGAGAGTGCAAGATAGAGGCAGTAAAGTCCGATCAAGGAGAGTCCGAGGGTCTCCAATGAGGTTGACAGTAGATCAGGACTGCTCTCTAGTTGTGGTTGGATGGTTCAGTTGCCTGATAGAAACATAGAAACATAGAAAATAGGTGCAGGAGGAGGCCATTCGGTCCTTCGAGCCAGCACCGCCATTCATTGTGATCAAGGCTGATCGTTCCCAATCAATAACCCGTGCCTGCCTTCTCCCCATATCCCTTGACTCCACTAGCCCCTAGAGCTCTATCTAACTCTCTCTTAAATCAATCCAGTGACTTGGCCTCCACTGCCCTCTGTGGCAGGGAATTCCACAAATTCACAACTCTCTGGGTGAAAAAGTTTTTTCTCACCTCAGTCTTAAATAACCATATAACCATATAACATATAACAATTACAGCACGGAAACAGGCCATCTCGGCCCTTCAAGTCCGTGCCGAACAACTTTTTTCCCTTAGTCCCACCTGCCTGCACTCATACCAATATAACCATATAACAAATGACCTCCCCTTTATTCTAAGACTGTGGCCCCTGGTTCTGGACTCGTCCAACATTGGGAACATTTTTTTCCTGCATCTAGATTGTCCAGTCCTTTTATAATTTTATATGTTTCTATAAGATATCTCATCATCTTTCTAAACTCCAGTGAATACAAGCCTAGTCTTTTCAATCTTTCCTCAAATGGCAGTCCCGCCATCCCAGGGATCAATCTCGTGAACCTACTGTGATAACAGATATTCTCTATCCCTCTCATGATTTTGATCTCATAATTCAGCTCCCTTTCCGCATAGTTAATTACTTTGCTCTTTAAATCCTACTCTGGGCCTGTTTCGGTCTTGAGCCTTCAATCTCTTTCATTGTGAACCTGTTCTGCATTACAACTTCCCCAGTGGTTCAATTGTTCAAATGTTGGCAGACCTTCAAGGAAACTTTCCCCCTCCCCCCCCCCTCCCCCCTCCGCTCCTGTATTTCACTGTGATCCTCTCTTCAGTTTGGAGGCCGGGATAAAAATAACGTTTGCCGGAGTTCTCAATCAGCGTGCTTTCACACCGTCCTAACCTATTCCAGTTGCTTCAAATCAGGGGCGGCACGGCGGCGCAGCGGTAGAGTTGCTGCCTCACAGCGCTTGCAGCGCCGGAGATCCGGGTTCGATCCCGACTACGGGTGCTGTTGTACGTTCTCCCCGTGACATGCGCGGGTTTTTCTCCGGGAACTTCGCTGGAGTAAATGAAGAAGGGTCACGATCCAAAACGCCGTCCATTCCTTCTCTCTAGAAATGCTGCCTGTCCCGCTGAATTTGGTGTCAATCTTTGGTTTCAACCAGCATCTGCAATTCCATCCTGCACAGACTTCACAGCAAATCTACAATGTCTTACCAAAGTCAATTAACCCACAAACCACTACGCTTTTGGAGCTTAGAGTGTGATTTAGAGATACAGCGCGGAAACAGGCCCTTTGGCCCACTGAGTCCGCGCCGACCAACGATCACCCCGCACACTAACGCTATCGTACGCACACTGGGGACAATTTATAATTATACCAAGCCAATTAACATACCGGGAGGAAACCGGAGCACACGGAGAAAACACACGCAGGTCACGGGGAGAACATACAAACTCTGTACAGACAGCACCCGTAGTCAGGATCGAACCCAGGTCCCTGGAGCTGTGAGGCGGCGACTCTACCGCTGCGCCACCGTGCCGCCCTAACATTGTGGACGTCTATCATCCATCTATAAACCCAGCGTCAGGAGTGAGATGGAATACTCGCCCGTACCTGCAAGGACGCAGCTCTGAACTTTTCATCTCTTTACAGGGCAAAGTAGCCCGACTAAAACTAAACTAAACCAAACCTAAAAATCAAGAACGTTTTATTGTCACATGTCCCGGACGGGACAATGAAATTCTTACTTGCTGCAGCACGACTTAACATGTAAACATTGTATATAACGAGAAAAAAAAGAAAAGGTTCTATAATTAACAAATATAGTGCAAATAACAAATAATAATATAGTCTTTTGCAGTTCAGAGCTCAGAGCTTATTCGTTATACTATAAAACTATTAAACTATACGAAAATAAACTAAATAAATTAAACTAAACTATACTAAACTAAACTAAATTAAACTAAACTATACTAAACTAAGTAAAGGGCCCGTCCAGAAGGCGCGCGAAGATTTTGTGCATCACAAAATCCTGCCACGCCGCACGCCATGCGCGTGTAATGCGCACCATGCGCGTATCACGTGCGTGCCACGACGGGTGCGTCATGCTTCACGACGCGCAAATGATGTCGCGTAAATTACACGCAAATGACAGCCAAGTGGGACAGGGCCTTTAAAATAAACTAAACGAAACTTTTCCTCTCAAAAAATGACATCTTGCTTGCAGTGACTGAGTTTGTTAAATAATTAGCCTCACGCTGCATTTCCCATGTTGTGCCAGTAATTATTCCACGCGATTTCCAATCTCAAGTTATTAACTGCACGTGGACCTCATTCTCCCTTTATTCCTCTGGGATACAGAGAGAGAAGAGGGAGGTGATATGGTGAAGCTAAACATCTGCTCCACACCCCTGCTCTCCAGGAGTCTCTGTCTTCAAGTGATTTTTAGTTCAGTTTACAGATACAGGACGTGTTTCCGCGCTGTTGATTCCACGACTCTATGACTCTGTAAATGGAAATTTAGTTTTAGAAATACAGTATTAAAACAGGCCCTTCGGCCCACCGAGTCCGCGCACACTAACACTACCCTGCACACAATAGGGACATTTTACACTTATGCCAAACCAATGAACCTACAATTCCTCATATTCCGCTTGGGGAGTCTGCATCCTCTGGGCTTAAACATTGAATTTTCTCAATTCTGTTAACCCAGGCTGCCTCCTCCCCTTCCCACCTCTCCCTCAGCCCTCGGGTCCTGGCATTCCTTCTCTCTCTGTCTCTCCCCCACCCAAATCGCACTAGCTTCTCATTTTCACACTACAAACAGCTTACAATGTTTCCTTTATCATCGATACTTTTTTTGCATATCTTTCATTCATTGTTCTTTATCTCTCCACGTCACCGTCTATATCTCTCGTTTCCCTGATCCCTGACCAGTCTGAAGAAGGGTCTCGACCCGAAATGTTGCCTATCTCCTTCGCTCCTTAGATGCTGCTGCACCCGCTGAGTTTCTCCAGCCTTTTGTGTACCCTAGATTCTTAATTAGTCCGGGTGTCAGAGGTTGTGGGGAGACGGCAGGAGAATGGGGTTAGGAGTGAGAGATAGATCAGCCGTGATTGAATGGCGGAGTAGACTTGATGGGCCGAATGGCCAGATTCTGCTCCTATCACTGATGACCTCGTGATCTAACTCTCCTTGTTCCGTGTTTGATTCTGACCAACGCAGTCTTGGGACATCCTTGTGGCGCCACCTGGAGGCCAGCCGTGGAATTTGCAGACACATTCAGCCTTTCTAATCTGTCAACAATTCCAAACATCCGTTTTTGACGGAGCATCTGGGGTAGAAACGTAGAAAACATAGAAAATAGGTGCAGGAGTAGGAGTAGCCAAAGGGATCCGAACAAGGGGTAAGCCGTTTAGAACGGAGACGAGGAATAACTTTTGCACACAGAGAGTGGTGATTCTGTGGAATTCTCTGCCTCAGAGGGCGGTGGAGGCAGGTTCCCTGGATGCTTTAAAGAGAGAGCTAGATAGGGCTCTTAAAACTAGCGGAGTCAGGGGATATGGGGAGAAGGCAGGAACGGGGTACTGATTGGGGATGATCAGCCATGATCACATTGAATGGCTCGATGGGCCGAATGGCCTACCATTGTCTATTATTGTGTAGGAAGGAACTGCAGATGCTGGTTTAAAGCGATGATCGAAACAAAAACCTGGAGTGACTCAGCGAGTCAGGCAGCATCTCTGGAGAGAAGGAATGGGTGACATTTTGGGTCGAGACCCCAAGTCTCCAGTATTTTGTGTCTATCTTCAGACATTATTGTGTTGGCAAATATCAGCGGGCGGCACGGTGGTGCAGCGGTCGAGTTGCTGCCTTACAGCGCCAGAGACCCCGGTTCAATCCTCACTACGGGTGCAGTCTTTACAGAGTTTGCACGTTCTCCCCGTGACCCGCATTGGTTTCCTCCAGTTTCATCCCACACTCAAAAAACCAACAGGTTTCAAGGTTAGATGGTTTGATATAAAAGTAAATTGTCTCTAATATGTGTAGTTTGGTGCTGGCGTATGGGGATTGCTGGTCAGCGCGAACTCGGTGGGCAGAAGGGCCTGTTTCCGCGCTGTAACTCTAAACTAAACTAAATTAAAATTCACAGAGTGATCGAGTCATACAGCCCAACTTGCCCACACCAACCAACATGTCCCAGTTGCACTAGTCCCACCTGCCTGCGTTTGTTCCATATCCCTCTAAGCCTGTCCTATCCATGTACCTGTCTAACTGTTTCTTAAACGTTGCGATAGTCCCAGCCTCAACTACCTCCTTTGGCAGCTTGTTCCATACACCAACACCCTTTTTGTCAAAGAGTTACCCCTCTGGTTCCTATAAAATATTTCATTGTTCACTTTAAACCTATGTCCTCTGGTTCTCGTTTCCCCTACTCTGGGCGAGCGACTCTGTGAGTTTACCCGATCTATTCCTAGCAAGATTTTATACAACTTTATAAGATCACCCCTCATCCTCCTGCGCTCCAAGGAATAGAGTCCTCACCTGCTCAACCTCCCCCTGTAGCTCAGTCCCTCCCGTGCTGGCAACATCCTCGTAAATCTTCTCTGCACCCTTTCCAGCTTGAGAGCTTATAACCATATAACCATATAACAATTACAGCACGGAAACAGGCCCTCTCGGCCCTTCCAGTCCGTGCCGACCATTTATTTTCCCCTAGTCCCATCTACCTGCACTCAGACCATACCCCTCCATTCCCTTCCCGTCCATATACCTATCCACTTTACTTTTAAATGTTAAAATCGATCCTGCCTCCACCACTTCTGCAGGAAGATCATTCCACACAGCCACCACTCTCTGAGTAAAGAAGTTCCCCCTCATGTTACCCCTAAACTTCTGTCCCTTCATTCTCATGTCATGCCCTCTTGTTTGAATCTTCCCTACCCTCAATGGGAAAAGCTTATCCACGTCAACTCTGTCTATCCCTTTCATCATTTTAAAGACCTCAATCAAGTCCCCCCTTAACCTTCTGCGCTCCAAAGAATAAAGACCTAACTTGTTCAACCTTTCTCTGTAACTTAGTTGCTGGAACCCAGGCAACATTCTAGTAAATCTCCTCTGTACTCTCTCTATTTTGTTGACAAAATATTTTGTAGAAGGCTTCTTTCCTAAAACATGATGACCAAAACGGTACACAATAATGCGGCCTCACCAACGTTTAGTTTAGTTTAGTTTAGTTTAGCTTAGTTTAGAGATACAGCACGGAAACAGGCCCTTCGGCCCACCGAGTCCGCGCCGACCAGCGATCCCCTTACACCAGCCCTCTCCTACACACACCAAGGACAATTTACAATATTACTGAAGCTGATTAACCAACAAACCTGCACGTCTTTGGAATGTGGGGGGGAACCGGAGCACCCGGAGAAAACCCACGCAGGTCACGGGGAGAACGCATAAACTGCGTACAGACAGCACCCGTAGTCGCTGGCGCTGTAAGGCAGCAACTCTACCACTGCACCACTGTGCCCCCCCCCCCCTTATATAACATGTTATATCAGGACATTGAATATAGGAGTAGGGAAGTAATGTTAAAATTGTAGTTTAATGGAGTTTAATGCTGATAAGTGTGAGGTGCTACATATTGGCAGGACAAATCAAAATAGGACGTACATGGTAAATGGTAGGGAATTGAGGAATGCTGTGGAACAGAGGGATCTAGGAATAACTGTGCATAGTTCCCTGAAGGTGGAATCGCATGTAGATAGGGTGGTAAAGAAAGCTTTTGGTGTGCTGGCCTTTATAAATCAGAGCATTGAATATAGGAGTAGGGAAGTAATGTTAAAATTGTACAAGGCATTGGTGAGACCAATTCTGGAGCATGGTGTACAATTTTGGTCGTCTAATTATAGGAAGGATGTCAACAAAATAGAGAGAGTACAGAGGAGATTTACTAGAATGTTGCCTGGGTTCCAGCAACTAAGTTACAGAGAAAGGTTGAGCAAGTTAGGTCTTTATTCTTTGGAGCGCAGAAGGTTAAGGCGGGACTTGATTGAGGTCTTTAAAATGATGAAAGGGATAGACAGAGTTGACGTGGATAAGCTTTTCCCATTGAGGGTAGGGAAGATTCAAACGAGGGCATGACATGAGAATTAAGGGACAGAAGTTTAGGGGTAACTTGAGGGGGAACTTCTTTACTCAGAGAGTGGTGGCTGTGTGGAATGATCTTCCAGCAGAAGTGGTGGAGGCAGGATCGATTTTAACATTTAAAAGTAAAGTGGATAGGTATATGGACGGGAAGGGAATGGAGGGGTATGGTCTGAGTGCAGGTAGATGGGACTAGAGGAAAATAAATGGTCGGCACGGACTGGAAGGGCCGAGAGGGTCTGTTTCCATGCTGTAATTGTTATATGGTTATATGGTTATATGGTAATATAACTGTAACATGACCTCCCAACTTCAATAGGGTCAGAAGAAGGGTCTAGACACGAAACGTCGCCTATCTCCTTCACTCCTTAGATGCTGCTGCACCCGCTGAGTTTCTCCAGCTTTTTGTGTAACCTTCTATGGGCATGGTTCTTGTTTTAGTCATAGAGTGATACAGTGTGGAAACAGGCCATTCGGCCCAACTTGCCCACACCAGCCAACAATGCCCCAACTACACTAGCCCCACCTGCCAGCATTTGGCCCGTATCCTTCCAAACCTGTCCTATCTGTGTAATTTGTGTGCATTTTATACTATTCTGAAGAAGGCTTATTTTTGGAACAAGAAACGTCTTACACGAAGCGTTGGAATTAACTCTCCCCTTCTGCGCATCCATTCAATGGGTCCTTAAGCCAGGAACATTCAATATTTGCAGAAAGGGCCGGTTTATTGTTTTGGCAAGGCAATAAACACGCACTCAATTACCACGCTTTGAAAAAAAGCAGCAGTCGCTGCACGAAAGCACCTGGATTTCAGACGCTACCAGCTGTGAGAAATTAAAACAGCTCTGGTCCGCTGGGAATCGTTGAGAGAATGATCTGCCCATGAAAGTACAGTGTGTTAAAATCATGAGAGGAATAGATCGGGTAGACGCACAGTGCCCTCATAGGACAAATGATGAAAGGATGGATTGACTGGGCTTATATTCACTGGAATTTTCATATTCACTGAAGGGTGAGAGGGGATCTTAAGGAAAGAGAACATTCTTAAGGGATTGGGCAGGGCCAGATGCAGGAAAAATGTTCCTCGATGTTGGGGGGGGGAGTCCGAACCAGGGGTCACATAGTTTAAGAATAAGGACTGAGATGAGGTAAAACTTTATTCACCCAGAGAGTTGTGAATCTGTGGAGCTCTCTGCCACAGAAGGCAGTGGAGGCCGATTCACGGGATGTTTTCAAGACAGAGTTAGATTTAAGGGCCTGTCCTACCAGCATGCAAATCTATGCGATTAGCGCCACCTAACGTGGTCGCTTGAGCCGTCCGGCGTCGCGGGGCCGGTCCCACTTCGATCGCCGGAGCCGTGCGGAATTGTGCGGAGTTCGTCCCGACATCGCGCGGGGCTCCGAAAAACTGACTATGTTCAAAAATTCCGCGCGGCAACGGCTTGTTGGCTCGCAGTCGCCTCGACGCATGACACACCGCCCCGACATCGTGCCTCCGTGAACCTATCTGTAGGTGCCTCCGTGACCCTCTATGTGTTTGGCTCCGTGGCCCTGTGTGTGTGTGCCTCTGTGCCCCTCTCTGTGTGCCCCTCTCTATCCTGGCGAACTTACCTTAGACTTCGCTCCAAGTTCGCCTCACTTTGCGCCGCGTTGCGCCACTCACCCGACCTCCGCGCGGCCCCTGCTGCCGGTTTGGTCACGCTTGCCGCATGCAGGCGCATGCTGGTGGGAACGGCCCTGTACAGGGGATCACCCGACCTCCGCGCGGCCCCCGCTTCTAGCTTGATCGCGTTCATCGCATAGAGTTGCTTGCTGGTAGGACAGGCCCTTTAGTGCTCTGGGCTAACGGAATCAAGGGATATGGGGAGAAAAGCAGGAACGGGGTACTGATTTTAGATGATCAGCCATGATCATATTGAATGGCGACGCTGGATCGAAGGGCCGAATGGCCTACTCCTGCACCTATTTTCTATGTTTCTATATTCGTTAGTGTTCAATGGTTCAAATGCGCTTTTATTGTGACATGTGCGAACTGGAAACCGATTTTCTTATAAACAATGTGGCAGAATATTGCCACACCATCCCTGATTAGCAACAGAAATAGTCAACTGAGCCTGCGTGTAAGAGACTCCATATTTTACCGCCATATTAACAGGTAGGGACACCTGGAGTATTGTGTGCAGTTTTGGTCCCCTAATTTGAGGAAGGACACTCTTGCTATTGAGGGAGTGCAGCGTAGGTTCACCAGGTTAATTCCCGGGATGGCGGGACTGTCATATACTGAGAGAATGGAGCAGCTGGGCTTGTTTGTACACTCTGGAGTTCAGAAGGATGAGAGGGAATCTCGTTGAAACATATAAGATTGTTAACGGCTTGGACATGCTGGAGGCAGGAAACATGCTATATTTAAGAGGGCGTTAGATGTGGCACTTGTGGCTAAAGGGATCAGGGGGTATGGAGAGAAGGCAGGTACGGGATACTGAGTTGGATGATCAGCCATGATCACATTGAATGGCGGTGCAGGCTCGAAGGGCCGAATGGCCTACTCCTGCACCTATTTTGTATGTTTCTATGTTTCTATGTTCCCGATGTTGGGGGAGTCCAGAACCAGGGGCCACAGTTTGAGAATAAGATGTAAGCCATTTAGAACAGAGAATGGCTTACACTTTTCTCACATAGTGATGAGCCTGTGGAATTCTCTGCCTCAGAGGGCGGTGGAGGCCGGTTCTCTGGATGCTTTCAAGAGAGAGCTAGATAGGGCTCTTAAAGATAACGGAGTCAGGGGTTATGTGGAGAAGGCAGGAACGGGGCACTGATTGGGGATGATCAGCCATGATCACATTGAATGGCGGTGCTGGCTTGAAGGGCAAAATGGCCTCCTCCTGCACCTATTGTCTATTGCCTAGGCGTCATTTTCCAGGTCCAGTCCGTGCTCCAATTGTTATGAGTGTTGTGTCCGAACCAGGCGAGCCCCAGGCTGCTGCAGCGCCTCCAGCCGTCGCCTTCCTTGATCGACCAACGCTCCCATGTCCCTCTCCTCTCCTCCGGCCTCACTCCTCGCCTGGGCCAGCTCGGTGGCTCCCCCCGCAGGCCGCGGCCCACCAGGCCCCATGTGCAGGGGTTGGCTCGGCGGCTCCCCCTGCAGGCCGCGATCCGCCGGGAGCTTCACCCTTATCCTTATACAAAACACACTTTCGACTTCTGTGGCCCCCTGAGGTAATATCGCTTCCCCAGTTTCAGGCGTGTCTCCGCCACACCCTGCCACCCTCAACAATGTCCAGCAGCAGAAAGACCCTAGACCATGGTCCTCCCCCACAGAGCCTTGGCGTTGGCTGCACCGAGCTTCAGTGTGTCCCTCAGCACGTACTCCTGCAGTCTGGAGCTCCATCCAGCCCAGCGAGAAATTGCAGAGTTTTGGACGCAGCCCAGACCGTCACGCAAACCAACTTCCCTTCAATCGACTCCACCTACCTCAGCAAGGCCAGCAGCATCATCAAGGACCAGTCGCACCCTGGTCACTCCCTCTTCTCCCCTCTCCCATCAGGCAAAAGGTACAGAAGTGTGAAAACGCACACCTCCAGATTCAGGGACAGTTTCTTCCCAGCTGTTATCAGGCAACTGAACCATCCTACCACAACCAGAGAACAGTGCTGAACTACTATCTACCTCATTGGAGACCCTCGGACTATCTTTGATCCGACGTTACTGGACTTTAGCTGGCATTAAATGTTATTCACATTATTCCCTTATCTGTGGATGGCTCAATTATAATCATGTATTGTCTTTCTGCTGACTGGATAGCACCCAACAAAAGCTTTTCACTGTACCTCAGTACACATAGAAACATAGAAAATAGGTGCAGGAGGAGGCCCTGGCTCGAAGGGCCAAATGGCCTACTCCTGCACCTATTGTTTATTGTCATTCGGCCCTTCGAGCCAGCACCGCCATTCGTTGTGATCATGGCTGATCGTCCCCAATCGATAACCCGTGCCTGCCTTCTCCCCATATCCCTTGATTCCACGTGATTTAAACAAAATTAAACTCAACTCAATCTGCCCCTGCAGTCTGGAATGTGCCAGTCGGCAACATCCCCTGATGGACATCTGTAGAGTTTAGTTTGGTTTACAGATTCAGCCCGGAAACAGGCCCTTCCTTTAGGTCTCGACCCGAAACGTCGCCTATCTCCTTCGCTCCTTAGATGCTGCTGCACCCGCTGAGTTTCTCCAGCTTTTTGTGTAACCCTCGATTCTCCAGCATCTGCAGTTCCTTCTTTGGCCCTTCCTTTAATTTGGAGGCAATTCAAGTGATTCTTGTCACCTCAAAGCGACCAGTTGAGCAAAACTCGAACCGCCTCTCCGGTCAATATTTAATACGTGAGAGAATGTTCCATTCAGAACGGGCGTCACTCAATTCCTGCCCCTCAGGGATATTACACCACAGACAATGGTTCATTGAATCAAGGAGACTTTATTCTCACCTGTACCTACAGTAGGTACAGGGAAACGCTTCGTTTTTGTTTGCATACAACCCGGTAAAATCACACAGCAGACCTCACCTAGACAGCACACAAAGAGTCGCCATTTTTCTGCCACCGAAAAGTTGCTGAGAGTTCATCGAACAGCCTTATCTTAGAAAACTTAGAAAACATGGAAAAACAGGTGCAGGAGTAGGCCATTCGGCCCTTTGAGCCTGCACTGCCATTCAATATAATCATGGCTGATCATCCAGAATCAGTATCCCCTTCCAGCTTTCGCCCCATATCCCTTGATTCCTTTAGCCCCAAGAGCAAAATCTAACTCTCTCTTGAAAACATCCAGTGAATTGGCCTCCACTGCCCTCTGTGGCAGAGAATTCCACAGATTCTCAACTCTCTGGGCGAAAAGGTTTTTCCTCGTCTCAGTCTAAAATGGCCCACTCCCTTTTTCGTAAATGGTGTGACCCCTGGTTCTGGACTCCCCCAACATGGGGAACATTTTTCCTGCATCTAGTCTGTCCAATCCCTTAAGGATGTTCTATGTTTCTAGAAGATCCCCTCTCATCCTTCGTAATTCCAATGAATGTAAGCCCAGTTGATCCATTCTTTCATCACATGTCTGTCCTGCCATCCCGGGAATTAACCTGGTGAACCTAAGCTGCACTCCCTCAATAGCAAGAATGTCCTTCCTCAAACTAGGAGACCAATTCCGTTGCTCGAGACAGATGTGAACCCGAGAGGTATATATCGTTGCAAACTGTGGAACTTGTTAAGGGACCTTTAGTTTAGTTTATTGTCACGTGTACCGATGAGGTAGATGGTAGGTCAGGACCGCTCTCTAGTTGTAGTAGGATGGTTCAGTTGCCTGATAACAGCTGGGAAGAAACTGTCTCTAAATTTGGAGGAAGAGGGAAGGCAGGCAAAGAGGGATGAGAGAAGGGCCGAATGGCCTCCTCCTGAAGAAGGGTGTGGAGGCCAGAAGGGTGTGGAGGCCAAGTCAATGGATATTTTGAAAGATAGATTCTTGATTAGTACGGGTGTCAGAGGTTAAGGGGACAAGGCAGGAGAATGGGGTTAGGAGAGAGAGATCAGCCATAATTCAAGATTCAAGATTCAAGATTCAAGAGAGTTTATTGTCATGTGTCCCAGATAAGACAATGAAATTCTTGCTTTGCTTCAGCACAGCAGAACATAGTAGGCATAAATAAATACAATAGACAATAGACAATAGTTGCAGGAGTAGGCCGTTCGGTCCTTCGAGCCAGCACCGCCATTCAATGTAATCATGGCCGATCATCCCGCAATCAGTAACCCGTTCCTGCCTTCTCCCCATATCCCCTGACTCCGCTATCTTTAAGAGCCCTATCTAGCTCTCTCTTGAAAACATCCAGAGAACCTGCCTCCACCGCCCTCTGAGGCAGAGAATTCCACAGACTCACAACTCTCTGTGAGAAAAAGTGTTTCCTCGTCTCCGTTCTAAATGGCTTGCTCCTTATTCTTAAACTTTGGCCCCTGGTTCTGGACTCCCCCAACATCGGGAACATGTTTCCTGCCTCTAGTGTGTCCAAGCCCTTAACAATCTTATATGTTTCAATGAGATCCCCACTCATCCTTCTAAACTCCAGAGTGTACAAGCCCAGCCGCTCCTTTTCTCTCAGCATATGACAGTCCCGCCATCCTAGGAATTAACCTTGTAAACCTACGCTGCACTCCCTCAATAGCAAGAATGTCCTTCCTCAAATTAGGGGACCAAAACTGCACACAATATTCCAGGTGTGGTCTCACTGGGGCTCTGTACAACTGCAGAAGGACCTCTTTGCTCCTATATTCGATTCCTCTTGTTATAAAGGCCAACATGCCATTCGCTTTCTTCACTGCCTGCTGTACCTGCATGCTTACTTTCATAGACTGATGTACAAGGACCCCCAGATTCCGTTGTACTTCCCCTTTACCCGACTTGATGCCATTTAGATAGTAATCTGCCTTCCTGTTTTTGCTACCAAAGTGGATAACCTCACATTTATCCGCATTAAACTTCATCTGCCATGCATCTGCCCACTCCCCCAACCTGTCCAAGTCACCCTGCATTCTCACAGCATCCTCCTCACAGTTCACACTGCCACCCATCTCATTTCGTGTCCATCTCCCACAAAAAAAAGTCTTGTTGCTTCCAGATCCGTTCTTTTCCAAAGCACTTTGCTGCCTTGTGGAAATCTTGAGAATGTTTCCCTTGTAGTGAACTTTCTGGGCGTGTGCCAGAGGACATAGAGCTGTTTTCCCATCAGCGTAAACCCTTTCCTATGTTCAGATCCAAGCACCAAGAGCAGTGGTAGAGTCGCTGCCCCACAGCGCCAGAGACGCGGGGTTCCATCCTGACTTCGGGTGCTGTCTGTACGGAGTTTGCACGTTCTCCCCGTCACCTGCGCGGGTTTTTCTCCCAGATCTTCTATTTCCTCCCACACTCCAAAGACGTACAGGTTTGTAGGTTGTTAAAGAAGGAACTGCAGATGCTGGAAAATTCAGGGTACACAAATTGCTGGAGAAACTCAGCGGGTGCAGCAGCATCTATGGAGCGAAGGAGATAGGCGACGTTTCGGCCCGCTCCATAGATGCTGTTGCACCCGCTGGGTTTCTCCAGCATTTTGTGTACCCCAGGTTTGTAGGTTAATTGGCTTTGGTAGCAATGTAAAAATTGGCCCTAGTGTGTGTCGGGTAGTGTCAATATGTGGGGATCGCCGGTCGGTACGGAAAGGCATGTTTCCACGCTGTACCTCTAAAACTAAAAAAAAACTAACACTATCCTACACGCACACTAGGGACAATTTACATTTGACACCGAGCCAATTAACTTCCAAACCTGTGCATCTTTGGAGTGTGGGAGGAAACCAGAGATCCTGGAGGAAACCCACGCAGATACAAACTCTGTACAGACAGCACCTGTGGTTACGATCGAACCCGGGTCTCTGGCGCTGTGAGGCAGCAACTCTAACGCTGCGCCAGCGTGTCTGGCTTCTGATACATTCTTTAATGAACAGCTGAGAAATATTTAGCCTTGGCATATTGTGAAAAATATACATCTTCTAGATGCGCTGGGACACATCCTCAGTGATGGGACCTGGGGTCATCGGGTGTTTCGGGTCTCACAACATCACACACCCTCGCCCAGGCGACCCAGCCGGGGTTGATCAGGCCCCGACTTGCGTCCCAGCAGCAACCGCCCACGGATCAGCCATCTTAATAACCACTCTGCAGGGGTTGGGAGACTCTAGTGCATGGAGGGACTGGGCTCTGAGGGGGTACAGAGAAGATTCACCAGACTGATTCCTGGGATGTCAGGACTTTCATATGAGGAAAGACTGGATAGACTCGGCTTGTACTCGCTGGAATTTAGAAGATTGAGGGGGGATCTTATAGAAACTTACAAAATTCTTAAGGGGTTGGACAAGCTAGATGCTGGAAGATTGTTCCCGATGTTGGGGGAGTCCAGAACAAGGGGTCACAGTCTAAGGATAAGGGGGAATTCCTTTAGGACCGAGATGAGGAAAACATTCTTTACACAGAGAGTGGTGAGTCTCTGGAACTCTCTGCCACAGAGGGTAGTTGAGGCCACTTCATTGGCTATATTTAAGAGGGCGTTAGATGTGGCCCTTGTGGCTAAAGGGATCAGAGGGTATGGAGAGAAGGCAGGTACGGGATACTGAGTTGGATGATCAGCCATGATCACATTGAATGGCGGTGCAGGCTCGAAGGGCCGAATGGCCTACTCCTGCACCTATTTTCTATGTTTCTATCTTTCTATAGTTCCATGGGCAAAGTTGAAGTTAGTTGCTTTATTTTACTTATGGCATTTTTGCTTTATGTTAATTATGACATTTTGTTTATGCAGGACTCGGAAGAGTTTAAGTGGCTATGCCAATCCAGTTCCTGGAATGGCTGCCAACATCTATTTGAGTAAATGCAAAGTAAATACAGTATTTACTCAGTGGTTATGGACAGGGTGGACCACAGAAACGGCTTGGTAGGCTGAATTCTCAAAAATACCAATCAGCAATCTTTAACATGCCAATTTTAATAAGTGGATTGCATGTTTCAGGGCAGGAGCTGCAGATGTTGGTTTACACTGAATACGGGCTCAACATGCTGGATTAATAACCATATAACCATATAACAATTACAGCACGGAAACAGGCCTTCTCGGCCCTTCCAGTCCGTGCCGACCATTTATTTTCCCCATGTCCCATCTACCTGCACTCAGACCATACGCCTCCATTCCCTTCCCGTCCATATACCTATCCACTTTACTTTTAAATGTTAAAATCGATCCTGCCTCCACCACTTCTGCAGGAAGATCATTCCACACAGCCACCACTCTCTGAGTAAAGAAGTTCCCCCTCATGTTACCCCTAAACTTCTGTCCCTTAATTCTCATGTCATGCCCTCTTGTTTGAATCTTCCCTACCCTCAATGGGAAAAGCTTATCCACGTCAACTCTGTCTATCCCTTTCATCATTTTAAAGAACTCAATCAAGTCCCCCCTTAACCTTCTGCGCTCCAAAGAATAAAGACCTAACTTGTACAGACCTAAAGACCTAACCTAATGCAGCAGATCAGGAAGCATCTCTGGAGAAAAGGAACAGGTGACGTTTCGGGTCGAGTTCCTTCTTCAGACTGGTGCAGGGGTGGAAGATTGCAACCTTCACGTGGTCCACCCTGTTTCGACTAATGCAATCAACCCGACGTGCACAAACAGGTTGACTTGCAACTTTGGGCTGTGCACGCAAGAAGAAGACTGATGCAGATACAGGACATGGGTGGTTACGGGGAGAAGGCAGGAGAATGGGGTGAGATAGATCAGCCCCAATCGAATGGCGGAGTAGACATGATGGGCCGAATGGCCTAATTCTGCTCCTATCACTTGACCAGTGGGGTTGCCGCAAGGCTCGGTGCTGGGACCCCAGTTGTTTACAATATATATTAACGATTTAGACGAGGGAATTAAATGCAACATCTCTAAGTTTGCGGATGACACAAAGCTGGGTGGCAGCGTGAGCTGCGAGGAGGATGCTATGAGGCTGCAGGGTGACTTGGATTATAGGTTGGATGAGTGGGGAGAAGCACGGCAGGTGCAGTATAATGTGGATAAATGTGAGGTTATCCACTTTGCTGACAAGAACAGGAAGGCAGATTATTATCTGAATGGCGTCAGATTAGGAAAAGGGGAGGTGCAACGAGACAGGCCCTCCAGCCCAAAGTGCCCACACCGGCCAACGTGTCCCTGTTTACACTAGTCCCACCTGCCTGCGCTTTGTCCAGACCCCTCCAAACCTGTCCTATCCATGTACCTGCCTAAATGTGGGATTTTGTTTGAGTTTAGTTTGGCGTTCACGCCTTTGGGATGTCTTCCCAGTTGATGCATTCCTTTGGGGTGCAGAGCCTCTGAGGCCGGGTGGCAACTGAACACAGCTGGATCCACGATACCTCGAAAAGAAACTCAGCACCTTTCTCAGGTGCTCAGCTCCTGAGGGGAAACGTGCTGATCGAGCAACCTCTCCCACAGCTCAACAGTTAAAGTGACAACTTCGTTTTCTATTTTACTTTGCGCAAAGTAAGCATTTTTGTCAAAGCCCCATCCTTAATCGCCCGTGAACTGAGCAACATGCCAGCCAGACACAAAAGGCTGGAGCAACGACACGATACGATAGAACATTATTTATCCCAGGAGGGAAATTGATCTGCCAGCAGTCTTAAAAACACAAAATAGAAACATAGAAACATAGAAAATAGGTGCAGGAGGAGGCCATTGGACCCAGCACTGTCATCTATTGTGATCATGGCTGATCGTCCCCAATCAATAACCCGTGCCTGCCTTCTCCCCATATCCCTTGACTCCACTAGCCCCTAGAGCTCTATCCACCTCTCTCTTAAATCCATCCAGTGATTTGGCCTCCACAGCCCTCTGTGGCAGGGAATTCCACAAAATCACAACTCTCTGGGTAAAAAAGTTTCTCACCTCAGTCTTAAATGACCTCCCCTTTATTCTAAGACTGTGGCCCCTGGTTCTGGACTCATCCAACATCGGGAACATTTTTCCTGCATCCAGCTTGTCCAGTCTTTTTATAAATACATGAAACTCAACCGGTCAGCATCTCTGCCTACCCGCATTCCACCCGGGTTTAAGTTAGTGTAGCCTAGAGATACGGTGTGGAAACAGGCCCTTCAGCCCACCGGGTCCGTGCCAACCAGCGATCCCCGCACATTAACACCATCCTACGCCCACTGGGGACAATTTTTACATCTACCAAGCCAATTAACCTACAAACCTGCACGTCTTTGGAGTGTGGGAGGAAACCGAAGATCTTGGGGAAAACCCACGCAGGTCACGGGGAGAACGTGCAAACTCCGTACAGACAGCACCCGTAGTCGGGATGGAACCCGGGTCTCCGGCGCTGCATTCGCCATACGGCAGCAACTCTACCGCTGCGCCACCGTGACCACCCACTTTGGTTCCAATATCGATGCATCTCATTATTAATGGGCTGTGAGGATTTCTCAGACATCACTCTACCCTCTTTTCCCTCCCCTCCTCTGTGCCCCCCACTTGAACTCCCATCTATTTGTGCCCCATGCCCACCATCCCTCCATCCCACCCGCCGTCTTCCACCATCTGGCTTCACAATCCATAACTCCACAACCTGTCTCACACCTTATGTTCTTCTCACTGGACTTTGTTCCAAAAATCTGCCTGTCAAAAAAAAAAAAAATCCCTCGTCCGCATTGACCTATTCCCTGCTACGCCATGTCCTGCTTTCCCCCTTATCCAGCCCAGGCAACATATTCCAGGCCCCCACCACTCTCTGTGTGAAAGAAATGTGCCCCGCTCACCTCCATTAACCATTCCTCTTCTCATGTTATAACTATGGCCTCTAATGTTGGACATTTCCTCCCTGGTTTAGTTTAGTTTAGTTTAGTTTAGGAAACAGGCGCTTCGGCCCACCGAGTCCGCGCCGACCAGCGATCGCCGCACACTAACACTGTCCTACACACACTAGGGACGATTTACAAGTTTCACCGAAGCCAATTAACCTACAAACCCGTAGGCGTTTTGGAGCGTGGGAGGAAACCGGAGCGCCCCTGGAAAACCCACGCAGGCCACGGGGAGAACGTGCAACCTCCATACAGACAGCAGCCGTTGTCAGGATCAATCTATGGCGCTGCAAGGCAGCAACTCTACCGCTGCACCACCGTGCTTGCCTTAGGAATGTTGTCTTGGTTTGACCTGAAACGTCACCGATCCGTGTCTCCCGGGTTGCAGCCTGACCCGCTGAGTTTCTCCAACACTTTGTGTCTGGCTGCTGGGAGGTCATAGACTGAGGTAAAGCCCCGCTGTGGTCTGAGTGGAACCTACCGGTCTTGCACTGCCACAAGACGCCTTTCCGCTGCCCACCACGTTCCGCTGCCTAGAACATTCCAGGATGCGGGAGTATGTGCCGAAGGGCATGCGGGAGATTGGTGCCAAAGATCCTATAGCGGAGCAAGATAGACCACTCCTTCTAAATGCAATGGGCTGACGTGTAGTACGCAACGGAGTGGAACGTGGGCCTTCTTTTCATCCATTTCAGTAACCCGACCCGAATCGCATTGTAATCAACGTTGCGGGGGAACAGTTTGTGTTAATAAATTATAATTCTGAAAGTGAGGAGAAGATTTTTACCAAAGAACTTTTATTTTTACGAGGATGTTTCCGTCTCCGCACTAGTATCTTTGCTCTGCTGTGATGGGATCTCTGGGGCGGAGACGGAAGCTGGTTACGGAAATGGGGCCGAGAATTACCCATGAATCTGCCCATGACCGTACTGTGTCTTTTTCGTCGAGTGGACTCTCTTGCTCCGCTGTTGGATCTTTGATTGGTGCAGTCAACACAAATGCTCTGTGGGAAAGGACCACACTCAGGCCCTGCCTGGACTGCACACAGAGGGGTTAGTCACGTATGACAACCTCCCTAATGCTAAACACAAATTATCTGTAGGAACTTCTCACATGCAGGATGGTGGACAGATGGAATGAGCTGCCAAAGGACTTTGTTACTGTACATGGAAACACAGAAACTCCTGCACCTATTTTCTATGTTTCTATGTTTCTATGTGTGTATGAGTGTGCATGTGTGTGTGTGTATATGAATGTGAATGGGTGTGTGTGTGTGTGAATGTGTGTGTGTATATGAGTGTGAATGTGTGTGTGTGGGTGTGTATATGAGTGTGAATGTGTGTGTGTGTGCGTATATGAGTGTGAATGGGTGTGTGTGTGAGTGTGAATGTGTGTGTGTATATGAGTGTGAATGTGTGTGTGAGTGTGTGTGTGTGTATGAGTGTGAATGGGTGTGTGTGTGCGTGCGCAACTGTGACCTAGGGGCTTGCTGTGCCTCATCAAATACCATTCACAATATCAAATTAGTTTGGACAAGAGCCCTTTTAATTTGTCCTCCCGGTTTTCTGATTTCCTGAAGAGCTGGTTTCAGCATCACTGCAGCTGATGAATAGGGCAGCAACGTGGGCAGGAGGTTGCTTTGTTACAAATGGGTGGCTGTGATCCCAACATTACACCAGTAACTGTATTTCAAAGGTACTGCATTGGACTAATGTGCCCGGAACTATCCTTCCTGTCCTTTCGTGTGGCGTGCACAGCCTAAAGTTGTCGGTTCAACTTGTTCCATTTGATCTTCTGTGCGGGCATGTCTAGTTGATTGCATTGGTTGAAGCAGGGCGGGCCACGTGAAGGTTGCAATCTTCCACCCCCGGAACTATCCTGAGGCCTGGGAACATCGCTGCCGTCTCTGTTCCCTTTTAATTTCTAGGTCACCTGTTGCACAGATAGATAGTGAGGCCAAAAGCAAATTGGAGGAACAGCACTTCATATTTCGCTTGGGCAGCTTACAGCCCAGCGGGTACGAGCATTGATTTCTCGAACTTCAAGTAACCCTTGCTTTCCCTCTCTCTCCGTCCCTCCCCCCACCCTAATTTCATTTAGATTAGAGATACAGCACGGAAACAGGCCCTTCGGCCCACCGAGTCCGCGCCGACCAGCGATCCCCGCACGCTAACACAGCCCCTACACACACTAGGGACAGTTTGCAATTTGACCGATGCCAATTAACATACAAACCTGTAATTCTTTGGAGTGCGGGAGGAAAACGGAGCGCCCGGAGAAAACCCACGCAGGTCACGGGGAGAGCGTGCAAACTCCACACAGAGAGATAGAATGAGCCATGATTGAATGGTGGAGTAGACTTCATGGGCATTTTGGCCTAACTCTGCTCCCATCACTTATGAGCATGAGTAAGGTTGAATAAAAAAATATTGAATAAGCAAAAGCAAGAAATCTGCAAAAATATTTCCGACGTTCTCAGCGGCAACATATACATTCATTTGTGTTGAACCTGGCAGTGTTCATAAAACAATGATAATTAATGCATTAGTGCTTGGAACAGAATTAGGCCCTTCGACCCATCAAGTCTACTCCGTCATTCAATCTCTCCCTTCCCAACCCCATTCTCCTGCCTTCTCCCCATAACCACCGACACCCGTACTAATCAAGAATCTGTCTATCCCTGCCTTAAATATATCCACTGACTTGGCTGCCACAGCCTTCTGCAGCAAAGAATTTCACAGATTCCACAGTTTTAAAGAAGGAACTGCAGATGCTGGAGAATCGAGGGTTACACAAAAAGCTGGAGAAACTCAGCGGGTGCAGCAGCGTCTAAGGAGCGAAGGAGATAGGCGACATTTCAGGTTGAGACCCTTCTGAAGGGCCTGTCCCACCAGCATGCAACTATATGCGATGAACGCGATCAAACCGGCAGCGGGGGCCGCGCGGAGGTCGGGTGATCCCCCGTACAGGGCCGTTCCCACCAGCATGCGCCTGCATGCGGCAAGCGCAACTAAACCGGCAGCAGGGGCCGCGCGGAGGTCGGGTGAGTGGCGCAACGCGGCGCAAAGCGAGGCGAACTTGAAGCAAGTCCAAGGTAAGTTTGCCAGGACTTAGAGGGGCACACAGAGAGGGGCACTGAGACACACACACATACAGGGCCACGGAGCCACACACATAGAGGGTCACGGAGGCACTTACAAATAGGTTCACGGAGGCACGATGTCCGGGCGGTGTGTAAATGTCGCGGCGACTGCGAGCCGACAAACCGTTGCCGCGCGGGATTTTTGGACATAGTCGGTTTTTCGGAGCCCCGCGCGGTGTCGGGACGAACTCGGGACGAACTCCGCACAATTCCGCACGGCTCTGGCGATCGAAGTGGGACCGGCCCCGCGACGCCGGACGGCTCAAGCGACCACGTTAGGTCGCGCTAATCGCATCGAGTTGCATGCTGGTGGGACAGGCCCTTTAGATTCACCACCCTCTGACTAAAGAAATTGTTGAATCTGGAAAATAAACACCGAGGCCGTCATTTATTAAACCTTGGCCTTATGCAGTTTATAAACCACAAGCATGATAAGGTCTTAAGCCTTATGCAGTTCCATCAGCCACCCTCCCTGCTAGAACTAATCTAACCCCCACCCCCCTCCCCCCACCTCCCACTGCCCCAAGGCTATTTCTCTCA
>OY740782.1:147704467-147749467 GCA_963514005.1 Raja brachyura | reverse complement strand
TGTTCCTCAAGTTTTGGCTGCATTTTAGCCCCACAATCCTGGTGTTCGGACACAAGGCAGGGAGTGGGGAGAGCCGAGTGTGGGGGGGGGACTTACCTGTCGGTTTGCTCCTCGGCCTGGCCAAGATGGCCATTCGTGGGTCCAGGCAGCGGGCGGTCGACGGTCAGGCGAGAGTAGGCTGCCTGCCCCTCTTTCGGGCCTACGTCCGTGCACGTGTGTCCCTGGAGAGGGAACACGCGGTGTCCACGGGGACGCTGGAGGCCTTCCGTCAACGCTGGTCACCGCGTGGGGTTGAGGCGATTATAAATGAATGTACTGTTGTACTACAATGATCTGTTCGTTATAGTGTGATTTTGATTATGTTTTGATGTGTTGTATTTTATGATTGTGTTGAATAAAGTTTTTGAAATGGAAAAAAAAAAAAAAAAAAAAGAGGGAGAGAGAGAGAGAGAGGCAGACAGAGACAAATAGAGAGAGGGAGAGAGGCGGAGTGAGAGAGCCCACGTCCGTGCTCGTGTGTGCCTGGAGAGGGAACACGCGGTGTCCACGGGGACTCTGGAGGCCTTCCGTCAACGCTGGTCACCGCGTGGGGTTGAGGCTATTATAAACAATGAATGCACTACAATGATTTTTTTTGTTCTGATATAGTGTAATTTTGATTGTTTTGATGTGTTGTATCATATGATTGTGTCGAATAAAGTTTTTGAAAAATGAAAAAAAAAAAGAGAAACATAGAAACATAGAAACATAGAAAAATAGGTGCAGGAGTAGGCCATTCGGCCCTTCGAGCCTGTACCGCCATTCAATGTGATCACGGCTGATCGTCCAACTCAGTATCCCGTACCTGCCTTCTCTCCATACCCCCTGATCCCCTTAGCCACAAGTGCCACATCTAACTCCCTCTTAAATATATAGAGAGAGGGAGAGGGAGAGACAGAAAGAGAGAGAGAAAAAGAGAGATGGGAGAAAGAGGGAGAGGGAGGGAGGGGGGGGAGAGAGAAAGAGCAAGAGGGAGAGAGACGGAGAGGGAGAGGGGGAGAGAGCGGGAGCGGGAGAGAGGGAGCTGAGGCTATGGCCTCTGGTCCTGGACTCTCCCGTCCTCTCCACATCCACTCTATCCATCCTTGCACCGTGTGCAGGGAGTGGATGCAAAAATGGGACAACATGAACTAGTGTGAACGTGTGAGCGATGGCAGGTAACCAGAAAATGAATTGGGGCAGCACGGTGGTGCAGCGGTAGAGCTGCTGCCTCACAGCGCCAGAGACCCGGGTTCCATCCCGAGAACATAGAAACATAGAAACATAGAAAAATAGGTGCAGGAGTAGGCCATTCGGCCCTTCGAGCCTGCACCGCCATTCAATGTGATCATGGCTGATCATCCAACTCAGTATCCCATACCTGCCTTCTCTCCATACCCCCTGATCCCCTTAGCCACAAGTGCCACATCTAACGCCCTCTTAAATATAGCCAATGAACTGGCCTCAACTACCCTCTGTGGCAGAGAATTCCAGAGACCCACCACTCTCTGTGTAAAGAATGTTTTCCTCATCTCGGTCCTAAAGGAATTCCCCCTTATCCTTAAACTGTGACCCCTTGTTCTGGACTCCCCCAACATCGGGAACAATCTTCCAGCATCTAGCCTGTCCAACCCCTTAAGAATTTTGTAAGTTTCTATAAGATCCCCCCTCAATCTTCTAAATTCCAGCGAGTACAAGCCGAGTCTATCCAATCTTTCCTCATATGAAAGTCCTTACATCCCAGAACAGGTGCTGTCTGTGAGGATTCTGCACGTTCTCCCCGTGACCCGTGTGGGTTTTCTCCGGGTGCTCCGGTTACCTCCAAGCCTCCAAAGACGTGCAGGTTTGTAGGTCAAATGTAGCGCCTGAAGTTAGATGTGGGAGTTAGATGTGGCCCTTGTGGCTAAGGGGATCAGAGGGTTTGGAGAGAAGGCAGGTACGGGATACTGAGAGGAAACCCAGGCGGTCACAGGGGAGAACGTCCAAACTCCATACAGACAGCACCCGATCAGGGACAGTTTCTTCCCAGCTGTTGTCAGGCAACTGAACCATCCGACCACTGCTGAACTACCATCTACCTCATTGGAGACCCTCAAACTATATCTGATCGGACTTTGTGTTCAAGAAGGAACTGCAGATGCTGGAAAATCAAAGTTAGACAAAAGTGCTGGAGGAACTCAGCGGGTGCAGCAGCATCTATGGAGCGACGGAAATAGGCGACGTTTCGGGCCGAAACCCTTCTTCAGACGTTTTGGCCCAAAACGTTGCCTATTTCCTTCGCTCCATTGATGCTGCCGCACCCGCTGAGTTTCACCAGCACTTTTGCCTGCCTTCGATCAGACATTAGCTGCCTCTTAGCTATATTTAAGAGGGAGTTAGATGTGGCCCTTGTGGCGAAAGGGATCGGGGGTATGGAGAGAAGGCAGGTACAGGATACTGAGTTGGGTGATCAGCCATGATCATATTGAATGGCGGTGCAGGCTCGAAGGGCCGAATGGCCTACTCCTGCATCTAATTTCTATGTTTCTATGAAGGATAGTGTTAGTGTGCGGGGATCGCTGGTCGGTACGGACTCAGTGGGCCGAAGGGCCTGTTTCCGCGCTGCATCTCTGAACTAAACTGAACTTAATGTTATGCAGCAAGAAACGTCCTTCCCTCAATAAATGAAAAACAATGAAACTACAGGCGCTGGAAAGACAAATGAATGACAGGAGATGCTGGAGTCACACAACGGGTCAGGTGTTGACCCAAAATGCTGGAGTAACTCAGCGGGCCAGGCAGCATCTCTGGCGAGAAGGAACAGGTCGGAACCCGTCTTCAGGCTAGTCAGGGGAAAGGCAAAGGAGAGATATGGACGGTGATGCGGAGAGATATAGAATAGGTGAATGAAAGATATGCAAAAAAGTAACAATGGCAAATTTAACAGGCCATTGTTAGCTGTTTGCTAGGTGAGAACGAGAAGCTGGTGCGACTTGGGTGGGGGAGTGATGGAGAGAGAGAGGGAATGCCGGGGTTCCTTGAAGTCAGAGAAATCAATATTCATACCGCTGGGTTGTAAGCTGCCCAAGCGAAATATGAGATGCTCTTCCTGCTTCTACAGGTAGATGCTATAGATGCCAGGTGTGGCAGGTCTTTGGGTGAGCCTGGGTCAGGCAGGTGGTCAAAAAGTCTTTCGGCACTTTACCCTTCGTCAGTCAGAGTATTGAGTATTGAGGGTCTGAAGAAGGGTCTGGACCCGAAACGTCGCCTATCTCCTTCGCTCCTTAGATGCTGCTGCACCCGCTGAGTTTCTCCAGATTTTTGTGTAACCCCCTATTGAGTATGGAAGTTGGGAGGTCATGTTGCCGTTGTACAAGACGTCGGTGAGACCGTATTGTGTTCAGTTCTGGGCACCGTGTTCTAGGAAAGATGGTGTCAATCTGGACAGGGTGCAGAGTAGATTTACGAGGACCAGAGGGCCTGAGCTATGGGGTGAGGTTGTGCAGGCTGGGACTTCTTTGCATATCCCATCTACATCAGTCCCACCTGCCTGCATTTGGCCCATATCCCTCCAAACCTGTCCTATCCATGTACCTGTCTAAATGTTTCTTAAACGCTGCGATCGTCCCTGCCTCAACTACCTCCTCTGACAGCTTGAAATGCTGGAGCAACTCAGCGGGACAGGCAGCAAGACAGACAGCAGGCGGCAAAACTTCCATCCGGAAGTGGCGGCGCTGCTTGGCAGCTGCGGCTCACCTGCAGTCCGTCTGTCTTTTATTTTTATTTTTGTCTTTGTGCCTGTTTTAGCGTTTATTTTTGGTTTGTTAGGTTGTGCATGTGTGTGTGGGGGGGGGGGGGGGGGGCGGGAGGGTGGGAGAAACGGGGTTTTAGTCTCTCCCTTCGGGGGGGATGCGACTTTTCTTGTCGTGTCCCCCATCACCGTCTCCGTCTGTGCTGAGGCCCTAATGGCGGAGCTGGCGGCCTCCAGCTTCCAGCGGCGGCGGCACGGCTTTCGGAGCTTCAGCAGCGACCTGGCTCCCTCTGAGCTGCGGTGCTCCAGCGACGTTCCAGCGGCGGCCTGGCTTTCGGGAGCTGCGGTGCTCCAGTGGCGACCTGGCTTTCGGCAGCTGCGGTGCTCCAGCGGCGACCTGGCTTTCGGCAGCTGCGGTGCTCCAGCGGCGACCTGGCTTTCGGCAGCTGCGGTGCTCCAGCGGCGACCTGGCTTTCGGGGCTGCGGTGCTCCAGCGGCGACCTGGCTTTCGGCAGCTGCGGTGCTCCAGCGGTGACCTGGCTTTCGGGAGCTGCGGTGCTCCAGCGGCGACCTGGCTTCGGGGCTGCGGTGCTCCAGCGATGTTCCGGCGGCGGGCCCTGTGGCGGTGTTCCGGCGTTCCGGCGACAGCGGTGGCGGTGGCCCGGTTTCGGGGGCTCGGCCGCGGGCCTGGTGGACGGCAGCATCGGAGGCCTGGATCTCCTCAGCGCAGAGGGAGAATAAGGAGGGAAGAAAGACAGAGACTCTAAGACTTTTGCCATCCACCACAGTGAGGAGGTGTTTGGTGAACCCACTGTGGTGGATGTTAATTTTGTGTTTATTGTGTGGTATTGTTATTTTTTATATATGTATGACTGCAGGCACGAAATCTCGTTCAGACCGAAAGGCCTGAATGACAATAAAGGCATTTCATTTCATTTCAACTCTGAAGAGAAGGAATGGGTGACTGAAGAAGGGCCTCGACCTGAAACGTCACCCATTCCGTCTCTCCAGAGATGCTGCCTGTCCCGCTGAATTACTCCAGCACTTTTAGTGTCTGTCTTCGGAGTTCAACCAGCATCTGTAGTTCCTTGTTACACATACATTTGAAGTATTGCATTACATGTTCTAAAGCCACGAATGTCAATAAAACCTCAATGCCGTTGTCCGTTCAAAGCGATGAAATCAATTAAATAGTCAAATCAAAGGAATTTGTTCCCTTCGCCAAACAACAAGAAGAAACTTTGCCTTTAATCTGCTGTCCTGGCCTGTTATATGTAGGAGCAGTAAAACCATCAGGAAGACGTTATATGGCTCAGTCTCAAAACAGACACCCTTCCCTTTCCCACACCAGTCTGAAGAAGGGTCTCGATCCGAAACGTCGCCTACCTCCTTCGCTCCTTAGGTGCTGCTGCACCCGCTGAGTTTCTCCAGCCTTTTGTGTACCCCCCCATACTAAACACTTTGTTTTCAAGAGAGAGTTAGAAACATAGAAAATAGGTGCAGGAGGAGGCCATTTAGCCCTTCGAGCCAGCACCGCCATTCACTGTCATCATGGCTGATCATCCACAATCAGTGCCCCGTTCCTGCCTTCTCCCCATATCCCCGGACTCCGCTATCTTTAAGAGATCTATCTAGCTCTCTCTTGAAAGCATCCAGGGAAATGGCCTCCACCGCCCTCTGAGGCAGAGAATTCCACAGACTCACAACTCTTTGGGTGAAAAAGTGTTTCCTCATCTCCGTTCCAAATGGCTCACCCCTTACTCTTAAATGCAGGAGGAGGCTATTTGGCTCTTCGAGCTATTTAATATGATCATGGATAATCATCCACAATCGGCAATCCGTGCCTGCCTTCTCCCCATATCCCTTGACTCCACTAGCTCCTAGAGCTCTATCTAACTCCCTTTAAAATTAATCCAGTGAATTGGCCTCCACTGCCCTCTGTGGCAGAGAATTCCACAAATTCACAACTCTCGCAGTTAAAACGTTTTTTTCTCATCGCAGTTTTAAATGGCCTCCCCTTTATTCTTAGACTGTGGCCCCTGGTCCTGGACTCCCACAACATTGGTAAAATGTTTCCTGCAGCTAGCTTGTCCAGTCCCTTTTTAAATTGTATACATTTCTATAAAATCCCCTCTCATCTTTCTCAATTCCAGTGAATACAAACCCAGTCGTTCCATTCTTTCATAAGGTCATAAGTGATAGGAACAGAATTGGGGCATTCGGCCCATCGAGTCTATTCCGCCATTCAATCATGGCTGATCTATCTCTCCCTCCTAACCCCATTCTCCTGCCTTCTCCCCGTAACCCCCGATGCCCGTACTAATCATGAACCTATCTATCGCTACCTTAAAAATACCCATTGACTTGGCCACCACAGACTTCTGTGGCAAATAATTCGCTAGATTCACCACCCTCTGACTGAAGAAATTTCTCCTCATCTCCTTCCTAAACCATATAACCATATAACAATTACCTAATTCTGCTACTATCGCCTTATGAACCTACAAACTGCTGAGTTTGCACGTTCTCGCTGTGACCATATAACCATATAACCATATAACAATTACAGCACGGAAACAGGCCCTCTCGGCCCTTCCAGTCCGTGCCGACCATTCATTTTCCCCTAGTCCCATCTACCTGCACTCAGACCATACCCCTCTATTCCCTTCCTGTCCTTATACCTATCCACTTTACTTTTAAATGTTAAAATCGATCCTGCCTCCACCACTTCTGCAGGAAGATCATTCCACACAGCCACCACTCTCTGAGTAAAGAAGATCCCCCTCATGTTACCCCTAAACTTCTGTCCCTTAATTCTCATGTCATGCCCTCTTGTTTGAATCTTCCCTACCCTCAATGGGAAAAGCTTATCCACGTCAACTCTGTCTATCCCTTTCATCATTTTAAAGACCTCAATCAAGTCCCCCCTTAACCTTCTGCGCTCCAAAGAATAAAGACCTAACTTGTTCAACCTTTCTCTGTAACTTAGTTGCTGGAACCCAGGCAACATTCTAGTAAATCTCCTCTGTACTCTCTCTAAAGGAACGTCTTTTCATTTTAGTGCTGTGTCCGCTGGTCCTAGACTCTCCCACTAGTGGAAACATCCTCTCCACATCCACTCTATCCAGGCCTTTTGCTATTCGGTAAAGTTTCAATCGTCCCTGCAAACACCAGCGAGTACAGGCGAGTGCAGCAAACTATCATTCATCCCAAAGAGCGCTGCATTCTGCAGCTCAGACAAACCAGCGCGGAAGCCCCCCGCAACACCGCGCACTGTCTGGCCATCTGAGTGAAGCTCAGATTAGTGTTGCAGCAACTGTTACACAAACACTTCATTGAACTTCCCACTTGCCACGAGTCCCCCGAGCACAGTCGGTCCTGTCTCTCGTTCAGAACCATCCTGCCTTTGTTCCTCGTGTGGTGTGGGTGGGGGGAGGAGGATTAAGGCTGGGACTCGCACTTCCCTGGGGGAATAACAGCAGGGCTGGAAATTCTGACAGTGGCTGCATGCCCAGGATCACAGACAGTTCAGTTCAGTTTGGTTTATTGGCACATGTACCGAGGTACAGTGAAAAGCTTTTGTTGCGTGCTACACAGTCCGTGGAGAGACAATACATGATCACATTCGAGCCATTTACAGTGTACAGATACATAGAAACATAGAAACATAGAAATTAGGTGCAGGAGTAGGCCATTCGGCCCTTCGAGCCTGCACCGCCATTCAATATGATCATGGCTGATCATCCAACTCAGTATCCCGTACCTGCCTTCTCTCCATACCCTCTGATCCCCTTAGCCACAAGAGCCACATCGAACTCCCTCTTCAATATAGCCAATGAACTGGCCTCAACTACCCTCTGTGGCAGAGAGCTCCAGAGACCCACCACTCTCTGTGTGAAAAAAGTCCTTCTCATCTCGGTCCTAAAGGATTTCCCCCTTATCCTTAAGCTGTGACCCCTTGTCCTGGACCTCCCCAACATCGGGAACAATCTTCCTGCATCTAGCCTGTCCAACCCCTTAAGAATTTTGTAAGTTTCTATAAGATCGCCTCTCAATCTCCTAAATTCTAGAGAGTATAAACCGAGTCTATGCAGTCTTTGTTCATAAGACAGTCCTGACATCCCAGATTCGAAACATAGGAAATAGGTAGAGGAGTAGACCATTCGGCCCTTTGAGCTAGCACCGCCATTCAATATGATCATAGCTGATCATCCAAAATCAGTGCCCCGTTCCTGCTTTCTCTCCATATCAATAAACAATACACATTAGGTGCAGGAGGAGGCCATTCGGCCCTTCGAGCCAGCACTGCCATTCAATGTGATCATGGCTGATCATCCCCAATCAGTACCCCGTTCCTGCCTTCTCCCCATATCCCCTGACTCCGCTACCTTTAAGAGCCCAATCTAGCTCTCTCTTGAAAGTATCCAGAGAACCGGCCTCCACCGCCCTCGGAGGCAGAGAATTCTACAGATTCACAACACTCTGGGTGAAAAAGTGTTTCGTCATCTCCATTCTAAATGGCTTACCCCTTATTCTTAAACTGTGGCCCCTGGTTCTGGACTGCCCCAAAATCGGGAACATGTTTCCTGCCTCTAGTGTGTCCAAACCCTTAATAATCTTATATGTTTTAATAATACCCCTCTCATCCTTCTAAACTCCTCTTGTGCTGGCGTAACTCAGCGGGTCAGGCAGCATCTCCGGAGAGAAGGAATGGGTGACGTTTCGGGTCGAGGTCGAGATCCATATTCAGACCCAGGTCCGAAGAAGGGTCTCGACCCGAAACATCACCCATTCCCTCTCCCATAGATGCTGCCTGTGCCACTGAGTTACTCCAGCATTTTGTGTCTATCTTCGGTTTGAACCAGCCTGCAGTCCCATCAGTCTACCCAACACCATTTCCTGCCTAATGTGGATTTCCTTCAGTTCCTCCATCACCCCAGATCCTCTGGCCACTACTATATCAGGAAGATTGTTTGTGTCCTCCTTAGTGAAGATGGATCCAAAAAGTACCTGTTCAACTCATCTGCCATTTCCTTGTTCCCCATAATTAATTCACCTTTTTCAGTCTTCAAGGGTCCAACTTTGGTCTTAACTAATATTTTCCTCTTCAAATACCTAAAGAAGCTTTTACTATCCTGCTTTATATTCCTGGCTAGCTTACCTTCGTACCTCATCTTTTCTCCCCGTATTGTCTTTTTAGTCATCTTCTGTTGCTCTTATCCATTAATTCCGTTAGTCCTAAGAGCTAAATCTCTTGAAAACATCCAGTGAATTGCCCTCCACTGCCTTCAGTGACAGAGAATTCCACAGATTCACAATTCCCTGGGTGAAAATGTTTTCCCTCATCTAAATGGTCTACCATGGACCTCTAGCTGAAGATAGACACAGGATCGTGTTAGTGTGCGGGGATCGCTGGTCGGCGCGGACACGGTGGGCCGATGGGCCTGTTTCCGCGTTGTATTGTGGGGCATGTAAAGTTGTGGGGCATGTAACTCCCAGTCCTTGCAATACAGCTGGGCGCACGTGTATACACATACACACATACATGCATGCACGCACACACACACACATACATGCATGCACGCACACACACAAACACACACATATATATATATATATATGCACGCACACACACCTACACAAACACACACACCCATACATGCACTTACACAAACACACACACATGAACGCACACACACTTATACAAACACACACCTGCATGCACATACACACATGTGCGAACATATACTCGCACACACACACACACACACACACACACACACACACACACACACACACACACACACACACACACACACACACACACACACACACACCTGTTAAATATTTGCTGCCCCTCACCTTAAATTTGTAAATCAATCACTATTTCTAGCTGAAGACAGACACAAAATGCTGGCGTAACTCAGCGGGGCAGGCAGTATCTCTGGAGAGAAGGAATGGGTGATGTTACGGGTCGAGACCCATATTCAGACCCAGGTCCGAAGGAGGGTCACGACCTGAAACGTCACCCATTCCCTCTCCCAGAGATGCTGCCTGCACCGTGAGTCACTCCAGCGTTTTGTGTCTGTCTTCGGTTTGAACAATCATCTGAAGTTCTCTCCAGTTATTTCCAGCTGTACTAACAGTAACTACATTCTGCAATCTCTTTCGTTCTCTTTGCTCTAGCTTTTGTATTTGAGTTTGGCACGACTGTGTTCATGTGTAGTATTATCGGATTAGATTGGATAGCATGCAAACAAAAGCTTTTCACCGTACCCCAGTACACATGGCAATAATAAACCTAGACGTCAGGTTTTCATGCAGAGAGTGGAGTGCATATAGAAACATGGAAAAAATAGGTGCAGGAGTGGGCCATTTGGCCCTTCAAGCCAGCACCGCCATTCAATATGATCATGGCTCAGGAGGCCAATTCACTGGATGCATTCAAAGGAGAGTTAGATAGAACTCTCAGGGCTAATCGATTCAAGGGATACGGGGAGAAGGCAGGAACGGGGTACTGATTGGGGATGATCAGCCATGATTACATTGAATGGTGGTGCTGGCTCGAAGGGCCGAATGGCCTACTCCTGCACCTATTGTCTACGTTTCTATACATGCCCCATGTTTCTTAAATGTTGGGATAATCCCAGCCTCGACTCCCTCCTCCGGCAACTCGTTCCATACCTATTGCCTTTGCAACAATGGCTGATCATCCAAAATCAGTACCCCATTCCTGCTTTCCCCCCCCATATCCCTTGATCCCTTTAGTCCTAAGAGCTAAATCTAACTCTGGAACAATGTGGTGGGGGTCGGTACTTCATTTGGACCATAGTTTAGTTTAGTTTTGTTTATTATTTCCTTCGCTCCATTGATGCTGCCGCACCCTCTGAGTTTCTCCAGCACTTTTGTCTACCTTCGATTTTCCAGCATCTGCAGTTCTTTCTTAAACACTGTACAGACATCTCCTGTAGTCAGGATCGAACCCGGGTCTCTGGCGCTGTAAGGCAGCAACTCTACCGCTGTGCCACCTGTTCAAATAGAGTTATACAGCTTGAAAACAGGCCCTTCGGCCCAACTTGTACACGAGTTCTATCCTACAAGCTCGGGACAATTTTTACCAATTTTTACCGGCGTGGGGGGACGGTCGTGAGGGAGGTGGTGGGAGAACAATGTACAGATGCCAGTTAGCCTACAAACCTGCACGTCCTTGGAGTGTGGGGGGAAACCAGAGAACCCGGAGGAAACCCATGCAGGTCACGGGGAGAACGTACAAACTCCCTACAGACAGCGCCCGTGGTCAGGATCAAACCCGGGTCTCTGGTGCTGTGAGGCAGCAACTCTATTGCTGCACCACCAAACCTGTCCAAATGTCCTTTCAACTACCGCCTCCGGCAGCTCGCTCCGCACACCCACCACCCTTTGTGCGAAAACGTTGCCCCTCAGGTTCCCGTTAAATATCCCCCCCCCCCCCCTCTCGCACCTTAATAAATTCATCAATAACCAATTGTCAGAACAGTGAGCTTCTCACTGGTTATTCCTCGGGTGCTTGGTTGCCAGAGTAACGCCTTTGTAATGCTTTCTAATGTGGGGTATAAACGCTTCCACATGTTAGTTGGCCTAATGAAAATATCATGAGATTGAACACGGAACTGTTAATTGTTTCTTAATAAACAGTTTCAAAAAGGCGATGACAGGCTGTGGGCTTGCTTTATACATCAGTGATTAAAGCAATAGAGAGGCCAATCATTTTGTGATATTTTCGCAGCCTTTAAGGGCTAATTCGGTGATCATGTTACACTATTTACGAGCAAAGGCCGGGACAGCGAGATCTCAAGTCAAAAGGGACTGCAGATGTTGGTTTCTACCAAAGATAGAGGCAAAAAGCTGGAGGAACTCAGCGGGTCTGGCAGCATCGCTGGAGAAAATGGATAGCTGACGTTTCAGGTCAGAACCCTTCTTCAGATTGAGTGTGGGTGGTGTCGGGGGGTGGGGGGGGGGGGGGGCTGTGGACGGCTCGATTGCAATCATGTGTTGTCTTTCCGCCAACTGGGTAGCACGCAACAAAAAAGCTTTTCACTGTACCTCGGTACACGTGACGAAAAACTAAACTAAACTAATTCGCAATGTCTGTGCCGACCGCTTTGGAAAGAGGAATAGATCGGGTAGACGCACAGAGCCTCTTGCCCAGAGTAGGGGAATCGAGGACCGGAGGACATAGGTTTAAGGTGAAAGGGGGGAAAGATTTAATAGAAACATGAGGGGTAACTTTTTTACACAAACGGGGTGGTGGGTGTATGGAATGAGCTGCCGGAGGGGGTAGTTGAGGCAAAGACTATGACAAAGTTTTTTTTTTTTTTTAATAATATATTTTTATTAAAGATAATCAATTACGATACCTTAAACAAGTTTACAGATATCAGATAATTCATTTTATCATACATGTAAAACATTAATAATACTTATCTATTATTTTTTTAGAAATAAAGATAAAGAAAAAGTAGCTTATAAATCAATGAGGGTATAGTTAACTAATAATTTGATAATTGTAAAAAAGAAAAGAAGAGAAAAGAACTAAAAAAAAATAAAAAAAAATAAAAAATAAAAAATAAAAAATTTTAACCTCTGCCTATATTATATATATATAAATAAAAGATCACAATATGTATTATTAATAACTCTACTACAAATGATGGTATCAGTAAAGACATGTTACTTCCATTTTAAAAATACATTATTCTCATCAGATCCCGCGGGGGGCACGTCGAGCCATGTTGCCAAGAACAGCTACTTATCTAGATACAATATATATGGAGACCACATCTGTTCAAAAGAATTATACCTGTCCAATAGGACAAATCTAATTCTTTCCAGATGTAGCGTCTCCATCATCTCTGCTGCCCACATTTTAGTTGTGGGGGATAATGTTCCCTTCCAAAATTTCAATATAATTTTTTTCCCAATTATCAAACAGTAATCAAAGAAATTTCTTTGATTTACTGTAAGTGATAACTGTAAGTCCGGAATTCCAAATATTATTGACTTTGGGTTGGGGTCCAATTTAACTTTGAGAACTTCAGAAATAACTTTAAAAATTTCTGTCCAATAATGATTCAATTTAGGACATGTGACAAAACTATGTATTAAATTTGCCTCTGTTTTCTTACATTTGTCACAGATAGCAGAAAGCTTCGGAAAGATACTATTTAATTTAACTTTTGAATAATGTAACCTATATAATACTTTAAATTGAATCAATATATGTCTGGCGTTTAATGAACATCGGTGTATACGTTGTAAACTTTCTTCCCAGTTTTCTTTTGTTATAGCTAATCCTATGTCATTTTCCCATGCTTGACGATATGTTTCCGTTGTTGGATTCTCCTTATCCAAAATGATGTTATATATATAAGCTATTAATTTTTCTGTATTTGGGTGTAAATTAAATAAATCGTCTAACAATCCTGCTTCTTTATTTTTATAATCTTGTGTATTTGATTTAATATAATCTCTAATTTGTAGATATCTAAACAAATGTTGTTGAGATAGTCCATAAATGTCTTGTACCTCTTGGAATAAAATAAATTTTCCTTTTCTATAAAGGTGTTCTATTCTTGTAATTCCTAAATCATCCCATTGTCTAAACCCCCCATCCAACATGGGAGGCCTAAACGATGGGTTATTCCTAATTGGTAATCTAAATGAGAGATTATCTAAATGTAAAGTCTTAACAATTTGTTTCCAAATACGTCTATTATTATATATTATTATGTTGTCCTTATAGATTTTTTTTTGTACTTCTATTGGTGCGAAAATTATCGAACCTACGTTAAAAGGAAGGCAATCTTCCTTTTCTATATTTAACCATGTTGGTGCATGGTCCGTATTTACCCACCAGTAATTCATATTTTTAATCTGAACAGCCCAAAAATAATATAGAAAATTTGGGAGTGCTAGACCTCCGTTTATCTTAGATTTACATAGATGTTTTTTACTTATTCTATGGTTTTTATAATCCCAAATAAAACTATTAACAATATTATCAATTTTTAAAAAAAAAGTTTTTGGTAAGAAAAAAGGGATAGCCTGGAACAAATATAACAATTGTGGTAAAAACACCATCTTTATAGCACTTATTCTACCAATCATAGATATAGGAAGTGTTTTCCAATATGAAATATTCTTTCTAAGTTTATCTAATAGTTGAGGATAGTTGGATTTTATTAATGAGTTATGAGTTAGTGTTACATTAATCCCTAAATATTTAAATTTATCTGTAACTATCTTTAATGGGTATTGTTGTAATGTATTTAAATTTATACCTGTTATTGGCATAATCTCACTTTTATTCCAATTGATCCTGTATCCGGAAAATGCACCAAACTTAGTTATAACATTTAGCAAATTAGGAATACTAATTTCCGGTTTTGTAATATAAATCAAAACGTCATCTGCGTATAGAGAGATTTTGTTAATTGTTGTGTCAGTAGTGTAACCATATATTTCAGGTTCAGATCTTATTTTTTCCGCCATAGGTTCTATTACCAATGCGAACAGTAAGGGCGACAACGGACATCCTTGTCTACATCCCCTAGAGAGTTTGAATTTAGATGATAGAATTTGATTAGTCAAAATTCTAGCGGTAGGATTCGAGTATAAAATTCTTACCCATTTACAAAAAATATCACCCAATTGAAATTTTTCCATTATATTAAATAAATACAACCATTCCACCTGATCAAACGCTTTTTCTGCATCTAGTGATATAACCGCTAATTCCATATCTCGTATTCTTTTTGAATATATAATATTAAATAGGCGTCTGAGATTATGGGATGAGTAACGCTTTGAGATAAAACCTGTTTGGTCATAATGTATTAATCTAGAAATCACTATACTTAATCTCCTAGATAAAATCTTAGTTAATATTTTTTGGTCTGTGTTTAAAAGGGCAATCGCTCTATATGATCCTGGATCTTCCAAATCCTTATCTGTTTTAGGGATAAGTGTAATTGTAGATTCATTTAATGATTCTGGTAATTTACCTTGATCATAAGCATATCTATACATTGTCTGTAGTCTTGGTGAGATCAAATCCTGAAATTTTTTATAAAATTCAGCACTTAAGCCATCAGGACCCGCTGCTTTTCCATTCTTCAATGAACTAATCGACTCTACAATATCCTTTACTGTTATTTCAGCATTTAACAATTCTCTACCTTCCTGGTCTAAACTATTAATTTGACATTCTTTTAAAAATATTTCCATACTGTCTGTTTGTCCTGTTAATTTTGACGAATAAAGATTTTTATAGTATTGTAGAAATCTATCATTAATATCTTTCGGAGTAGTCAATATATTACCATACTCAGATCTAATTCCATGTATCGTCTTTTCCTCTTCTAATCTTCTAAGCTGTCGTGCTAGACTATGACAAAGTTTAAGAAACATTTGGATAGGTACATGTGCAGTACAGGACAGGTTTAGAGGGATATGGGGAAGTGAGGAGCGGGAGGCTGGTTTTACACTCAATAACTTGAATCTTCCGGGAAAGTGGAGAGGGCCTGTGTGTGTTAGGCTTTACTTCGGAGCCACTTGAGTGATTCCGTGAAGAAGACCCGCCAGGCCACACGCGCACCAGTACGTCGGCCGCATTTGACGCACGGAGGCTGCGAGGAACGGAGCTCCTCCGGCGGTAAGTATGCAGACTCCAGGTAAGTTTAAAACTTTCCACTGGAGCTTGAAATCTGTACTGGCCGGTACGCTATACCGATCGCTAGCGTGGAAAAAACAGGGAAGGGAAAGTGGCGCGTTCCAACCGGCCGCGGCAGCTCAGGCTTGGAAGTCCTGCCTCACACCCCTGTTCAGTCGCTAAGTTCAGAAACAGCGACTGCAGACTTAGTGCTACACAGCACAGAGCCGTCGCCATTAGGGCACAAGGCAACAGATAAGTCTGCTAGGCCCACGGAGTAGGGGGATGATTCCTCACCGGGGCTGGATAGAGTGTGTACACGCCTACCCCAAGTGGAGGATCTGGTATATACAGTCCTCCAAAGAACTTCACTCCAAGAGAAGGAGTGTCAACGCTTAGAAAAAGAAGCGCCAGCAGCAACAATGCTGCCAGAGATTCCTTATCATAAAAACATATTTAATGTAACTCGAGGTAAAATTGGTGGTAGAGTACGGCTTTTTTTATAACGAATGGAAGCAGCTTACTTCAGATCTATTTATCAGGCGTGTAATTCGAGGGTTTCGGATCTAATTTATTCCAAATGGTGCTTTACCTTTCCAACATGTTTCTGTTAGAACACTTTATTTTTCACAAACAGAGGTTATAGAGGTTCAAGCTGACCTCACAAAATTATATAACAACGGTGTTATTGAAAAGACGGATCATCAATTTGTGTCAAATATTTTTCCCCGTCCCAAAAGAGACGGAGGATGTAGAATCATTTTGGATCTAACAAAATTAAATCCATTTGTACTCTATAGACACTTAAAAATGGAAACATTGGTTACTGCCAAACAACTCATTTCTAAAGGTTGTTATATGGCTACAATAGATCTGAAGGATGCTTATTATTCAGTGCCTGTTCATTGCGAGCATAGAAGGTATTTTAAATTCATTTGGATGAATCAATGATGGCAGTACAAGGCATTGTCAAATGGATTGACCTCAGCCCCTAGAGTATTTACTAAATTGTTAAAACCAATTTGGGGGTTGCTTAGAGGTCAGGGCCATGTTATTATGGCCTATTTGGATGATATTTTAATTATTGGACAAACAAAAGCTTTAGCCGAAATATCAGTGGCAGTTGTCAAATCCACATTTGAAAAACTGGGGTTTGTCATTCATTTGGAAAAATCCAAACTTGCGCCATTACCACAATTGATTATTTGGGGTTTTCAATTAACTCTTTCAAAATGGTAATTACTTTGCCAATTGAACAAAGTACAGATCTAATTGAGGATTGCGTAACGCATTTAAACAAGCATAAACCTTCAATTAGGCAAGTGGCAAGGCTTCTTGGGAAAATGGTTGCAGCCTTTCCAGCAGTCCAATTTGGGCCTTTGCATTATCAGCAATTATAAAGAGCAAAAGAACAGGCACTTAAGGTACAAATTGGGCATTATGATAGGCCCATGCAATTATCAGCTGAAGCAATTACTGATATATTATGGTGGATTCAACATGTCTCCAGTAGTTTTAGCACAATAGAGCTGGAACAGCCTTCCATGGTTTTGCAGATTGATGTAAGTGCACTTGGATGGGGTGCCACAGACACAAATACAAGTTGTGGAGGAAGATGGAGTTTAGAAGAAGCTGTGCTTCTGCAGACATGGGGAATTAACCATTTAGAGCTTTTAGGAGCATTTCATGGGCTCAAAGCTTATTGTTCTAACAAAAACAGTCTGCATGTTCAGCTCCAAATTGATAAATTTTGTTGTACATGGTTCATGTTACAATGACAATAAAGAAGCTATTCATAACACTACGGCAGTGGCATATGTCAATCACATGGATGGTATCAAGTCGGTATCTAGTGACAGACTGGTAAACCAAATTGGGATTTGGTGCATTGAAAAACTCATTTGGCTCTCAGCTATTAATCTAGCAGGAAAACTTAATACAGTGGCAGACACCAGGTCACGGAAATCCCATGACAACATAGAATGGATGTTGAATTACGATGTGTTCAAAGACATCATTGCCAAATATGGAACACCAGATGTCGACTTGTTCGCATCTAGACTAAACCACCAGCTTCCCAAATATGTGTCATGGGAACCAGATCCTGGGGCAGTAGCGATTGAAGCTTTCTCGCTGAATTGGGGTGGTATGTATATTTATGCATTTCCACCGTTCTGCCTCGTAAATCGATGTCTGCTCAAAATCAAGCAGGACAATGCTTCAGGGGTACTGGTTATACCCGACTGGCCTACTCAGCCATGGTATCCTTTGATCCGACAGATGATGGCACAACCTTTGATGGCTGTTCCTAAACAATGGAATTTATTGGTGCATCCAGTGACTGGCGAATGCCATCCGTTGTATGACCGTATTGATTTGTTAATTTACAGATTCTAAGAAGGCCATACCTGGGGCATGGATTGTCGGGTCGAACTGTCGACATGCTTACTGCATCTTGGAGATCGAGTACTCACAAGCAGTATATTTGTTATGTAAAGAAATGGGAAGTTTACTGCGTACAAAATGATATTGATTATTGTACAGCACGTATTTCACATGTTTTGGAATTTTTGTCAACTCTCTACTATGATGAAGGACTAAGTTATAGTGCAATCAATACAGCAAGAAGTGCTTTGTCGTCATATTTAGTGATGAAGTCAGACAATCATGCAATTGGATCTCACCCTCTTGTGGTTCGATTTATGAAGGGCATTTTTAATTCCAGACCTCCCAAACCTAGATATATAGCTATTTGGGATGTAAGTATAGTCCTTAGGAAACTATGAGAGTGGTTTCCAATATCATCTTTGACGTTACCATACCATAAAATTGGCCATGCTTACGGCGTTGGTTTCAGCACAAAGGGTTCTTGGTTACTTGGTCCTCCAAAATATTCCAACTGGAATTCAAACTGGAGGTGGTGAAGAGAGGGGTTTAGCCAGAGAGGGTTATTGGGAAGAAAGTGCCACTTTAAATTTAGTTGCATCTGGCTGGGCAACAGTGACTTGGTAGAGATTATTCCATGCTTTAATAGTGCGTGGAAAGAACGAATTGCTGTACACATCTGTCTTTGAGGCTGGGACCACAAATTGGATCGAATGCCCTCGTCTGCTCCTAATTGGTTTGGGGTTGGTGTAGGTCTTGTGATCTATGTCTAGCTGACCATTTAACATTTTGTAAAAACAGGTCAAACGGTGAGCTTCACGTCTGTCTTGGCGAGGGTTCCACCCCAGAGAATTCAGAAGTTTGGTGACACTCGCTTCTCTCTCGTAGGTGTTAGTAACAAATCGAGCGGCCTGTCTTTGGACACGTTCGATGGATGAAATGTTTTTATCTGTGTATGGGTCCCAAGCTGCAATTGCGTAGTCCAGACGATACAAAAATTACAGTTAGACAGAATGGAAACTGCTGTGGACAATGTTACGTTTTACATTTACGACCTCCTCAAACAGAGCAGGCCAGGTGTCACAGGGATTTAAAATAGTATTTGCAGCATCTCCTACGGATCCATCTTTATGCGTAAAAACACACTTGATGCAATACATTGCACTTACAGAGAATTTACGTAATATGGAGACAGGATTGTTTATCAGTTGTAAAAAAACACATAAAAGAGTGTCAGTTAACACTATTTCCAGTTGGCTGAAACAAGTTTTGATTGATGCAGGTATTAACACGGATGTGTTTACATCTCATTCCACTAGGGCAGCAGCTACGTCGGCGGCCAAAGCGAAGGACGTGCCCGTCGACCAGATTATGGCAGCCGCCAGATGGACAAATTAACTGATGTTTCAGAATGTTTATCATCGCCCGATTGTCAACCCAGGGCTGTTTGCTAATGCCATTTTAAGTTCTGTTTAAATGCCCTGGTATTAAAGAATACTGTAGTTTGTTTATGTTATTAAATAAACCCTATTACTACATTGAATGCAATGTTACTACTAATGCATTATTTCTCATTCGAGTCAATCGATGCAGTGGGATGCCGAGATTGTAATCTGCGGCATGAAATCACAAAGCTTTGAACTCTTCACGGAATCACTCGCGTGACTCTGAAGTAAAATAGTAAGATTAAACGAGAACTTACCAGTTTGAAGTTTGATCTTGATTTTATGAGGAGTTACGTTGGTGATTACGTGCCCGCCACGCCCAACCCTCTCTCATAAAAGATCATCTGGTAGTTCTCGAGTCACTGATCTTACTGTTTACTTCGGTGTTGTTTATTTGTGATTTCATACCGCTGCTTTGAAGATTGATGCGCATGCGGCCTGGTGAGCCTTCTTCACGCAATCACCAACGTAACTCCTCATAAAATCAAGATCAAACTTCAAACTGGTAAGTTCTTGTTTAATCTAACCATTGTTCCTGCATGGAACCTGCTGAAATCCCACTCTGCCGTAAATCAAACATGTAAACATACGAGATTACGTGCTAGCATAGAGTCATGGATGCTTACGGCGTGGCTACAGGCCCTTTGGCCCAACTTGCCCACACTGACCAACATGTGCAAAAGTTCAAAGGTTAGTTTATTGGTCACGTACACCAATTGGTGTAGTGAAATGCTTCTTGCCAATGCAGCACATAATAAAGAATACAGACACAACACTAATAAAGAGATTTAAACATAAAAAACATCCCCCCACACAATGGTTCCCATTATGAGGGAAGGCACAATGTCCAGTCCCCATCCCCATGTCCACCCATAGTCGGGCCTATTGAGGCCTCCGCAGTCGCCTTCACGGAGGCCCGATGTTCCAGGCCGTTCTCGCCGGGTGATGGTGCTCCGGCGTCGGGAGAATCCTCTCAGCGGCTTGGGACACCTGGAACGGCCGCTTCCTTACTGGAGTCCATAGAAACATAGAAATATAGGTGCAGGAGTAGGCCATTCGGCCCTTCGAGCCTGCACCGCCATTCAATATGATCATGGCTGATCATCCAACTCAGTATCCCGTACCTGCCCTCTCTCCATACCCCCTGATCCCTTTAGCCACAAGGGCCACATCTAACGCCCTCTTAAATATAGCCAATGAACTGGCCTCAACTACCTTCTGTGGCAGAGAATTCCACAGACTCACCACTCTCTGTGTAAAGAATGTTTTCCTCATCTCGGTCCTAAAGGAATTCCCCCTTATCCTTAGACTGTGACCCCTTGTTCTGGACTCCCCCAACATCGGGAACAATCTTCCAGCATCTAGGTTGTCCAACCCCTTAAGAATTTTGTAAGTTTCTATAAGATCCCCCCTCAATCTTCTAAATTCCAGCGAGCACAAGCCGGGCAAGGCATCGCCCGCCCCGCGATGGCACTCCAGCGCTGTGCCGGCGCCGAAGCCGAGGGTCTGGGTGCTCTCCTCAGGAAACACCGCTCCAGGCCCGCTGGTAGGCCGCGAGGACAGGTCGAAAGTGCAGCCCGGAGAAAAGCTGCCTCTCCGACCAGGTAGGGACCCTGAAAAGTAGTTTCCCCCTTCCCCCCCACCCCCCACATAAAAAAGACTAAAACTCCAAAAACACAACACTAAAACTCACTAAAAATTAAAAAAAAGAGTGAAAAACAAACAGCTGCAGGCTGGGCAGCCACACCATACAGGGCAACGCCCCGTAGATTACTAGGGGGCACCGTCCACACTAGTCCCATCTACACTAGTCCCACCTGCCTGCATTTGGTCCATATCCCTCCAAGCCTGTCCTGTCCATGTACCTGTCTAACTGTTTCTTAAACGTTGCGATAGTCCCAGCCTCAACTACCTCGTCTGGCACCTCGTTCCATTCACATAGCACTTGGTTGAACTGTGCCCACAAACCACCTACTCCCTCTGGAGTTCCCTTCAGCCAGACCTCGGGTCGGACACAGTTTAATCTGAAGGGGCTCAAGAAATATGGCCAGATGCGGAAATTAGGGCGACACGGTGGCACAGCGGTAGAGTTGCTGTCTCACAGTTGCAGAGAGCCGGGTTCGATCCTGACCACGGGTGCCTGTCTACGGAGTTTGTACGTTCTCCCCGTGACCCACGTGGGTTTCCCCTGAGATCTTCTGCCTCCTCCCACACTCCGAAGACGTACAGGTTTGTAGGTTTATTGGCTTGGTGTGAAATGTGGAATTGTCCCAAGTGTGTGTAGGGTAGTTATTAATGTGCGGGTGATCGCTGGTCGGCGCGGACTCGGTGGGCCGAAGGGCCTGTTTCCGCGCTGTATCTCTAAGCTAAACTCGAGTAAATATGCTATATTTAAGAGGGAGTTAGATGTGGCCCTTGTGGCTAAGGGGATCAGAGGGTATGGAGAGAAGGCAGGTACGGGATACTGAGTTGGATGATCAGCCATGATCATATTGAATGGCGGTGCAGGCTCGAAGGGCCTGCACCTAATTTCTATGTTTCTATGCTTCTGAATACTTGGAAACGGACTGAGAGAAACACGCTCGGCCGTTACTGTAGACGTTGACCGAATAGGAAGTTTATTGGAGGAAATGTGACCACTTTGAGAGGAAATCCAAAAAAATTATATATGTCTATGGATGTTTTCATTAACATGATATATGTGGATGTGAAGTTATTGGCAAGCGGAGAAAGTATTTAATTGGAAAAAAATAGCAGTTTCAGATATTTTATAATACAAACGTCTCGAGGAAAAGCTACTGTATCCAAACCTCCAATTCGACATTTTTTCCATCCGCACAGCAATAAATTTAAATCCATTGATCATGAGATCATAAGTGATAGGAGTAGAATTAGGCCATTCGGCCCATCAAGTCTACGCTGCCATTCAATCATGGTTGATTCATCTCTCCCTCCTAACCCCATTCTCCTGCCTTCTCCCCCCATAACCCCTGACACCCGCACTAATCAAAAATCGGTCTAGCTCTACTAAAGGAAACTGTTGGTTTCACTTCAGTAGTACGTGAGGAGCGGGAGATGGAGAGCTTCCGTCCGGTAAATTTTTTTTCATCGTCAATAGCTGTGGCATTGTGTTTAAAAAGATCCCTGAACTTGGTTCTTGGTTACTTGGTCCTCCAAAATATTCTCAGCAAAATGTTCTCAGCAATAGGTGCAGGAGTAGGCCATTCGGCCCTTCGAGCCTGCACCGCCGTTCAATGTGATCATGGCTGATCATCCCCAATCAGTACCCCGTTCCTGCCTTCTCCCCATATCCCCTGACTCCGCTATTTTTAAGAGCCCTATCTAGCTCTCTCTTGAAAGTATCCATAGAACCGGCCTCCACCGCCCTCTGAGGCAGAGAATTCCACAGACTCACCACTCTCTGTGAGAAAAAAGTGTTTCCTCGTCTCCGTTCGAAATGGCTTACTCGTTATTCTTAAACTGTGGCCCCTGGTTCTGCGGAACTGTGGCCCCTGGTTCTTGAGGAGTTTAATCCGAAGGGGCTCAAGAAATATGGGCAGATGCGGAAATGAGGGCGGCACGGTTGCGTAGCGGTAGAGTTGCTGTCTCACAGTGCCAGAGACCCGGGTTCGATCCTGACCACGGGTGCCTGTCTACGGAGTTTGTACGTTCTCCCCGTGACCCACGTGGGTTTTCCCTGAGATCTTCTGCCTCCTCCCACACTCCGAAGACGTACAGGTTTGTAGGTTTATTGGCTTGGTGTGAAATGTGGAATTGTCCCGAGTGTGTGTAGGGTAGTTATTAATGTGCGGGTGATCGCTGGTCGGCGCGGACTCGGTGGGCCGAAGGGCCTGTTTCCGCGCTGACCAAACAGCGTCTGACGCCAAGCCTCAAAGGTGCGCTTGCGGTGCTGGTGAGCAGCGAGCGAGATGCAAACTGAGCCCAGGTTCGACAGACTGCAGGGACACGAGACGTAAATCGAGGTCTCGCTTATGCAAAGTGGAAGGGAGCAGGTGGTGCGGACGGGAAGCCTTGGGGCACTTTGACCTTCTGCACGTTTAGTTTACTTAGTCGAGAGATACAGCGCGGGAACAGGCCCTTCGGCCCACTGAGGCAGCCCTGGCCAGCGATCCACCAGCCAAGTATGATCCCAGGAATGAGTGGGCTAACTCATGATAACCGTTATGTCGGCATCCAAAGACCTACAGGTCTGTAGGTTAATTGGCTTCGGTAAACAATAGACAATAGGTGCAGGAGTAGGCCATTCGGCCCTTCATAGAAACATAGAAACATAGAAATTAGGTGCAGGAGTAGGCCATTCGGCCCTTCGAGCCTGCACCGCCATTCAATATGATCATGGCTGATCATCCAACTCAGTATCCCGTACCTGCCTTCTCTCCATACCCTCTGATCCCCTTAGCCACAAGGGCCACATCTAATTCCCTCTTAAATATAGCCAATGAACTGGCCTCAACTACCCTCTGTGGCAGAGAGTTCCAGAGACTCACCACTCTCTGTGTGAAAAACACACTTCGAGCCAGCACCGCCATTCAATGTGATCGTGGCTGATCGTCCACAATCAGTACCTCTCGGCACAATGGTGAAGATTGTAAATTGTCCTTAGTGCGTGTCGGGTGGTGTAAGTGTTGTTTCCTCACACATTCCTACGACGCACAGTTAATTGGCCTCTGTAAATTGCCCTTAGTGTGTAGTATGCAAAACTGGGATAGCATAGAACGAGTGTACAGGTGATCGCTTGGTCGGTGCGGATTTAATGGGCCGAAGGGCCTGCTTCCGTGCCGTACTCTAAACTAAACTAAGCTACACTGCGCAATAATAATTTAGCAATTCCGATGTAGCAATCTGCATTACGTAAGCATGCTTGGCATGGCTTGGCGTAGCACAGGCATTGCGGTGCCACAAAGGAGCATTCAGGGTGGCTACAAGCTTGGACCAAACTCTCGCAACAGTTGTCAGGAAGCTATTTAACATCCGTTAGTTTCTTTCAAACGCTTTGTGAGAATGCGCTGACATGCACGTTAATTTCAAGGGCCTTAACTGTTCATTCGAACAACCACTCACCACGATGTTGCCAGGACTCAGTTCAGTTTATTGTCACGTGTACCAGCAAAAAACTATTTGTTATATGCTAACCAGTCAGCAGAAAGACAATACGTGATTACAATCGAGCCACTTGCATTGTACAGATACACACTAAGGGAATAAGATTATGGTAAAGCCAACACAGTCTGATTAAAAATAGTCTGTGGAAGTGTCTAAGGATAAGGGGGAATTTCTTTAGGACCGAGATGAGGAAAACATTCTTTACACAGAGAGTGGTGAGTCTCTGGAATTCTCTGCCACAGAAGGTAGTTGAGGCTATATTTCATTGGCTATATTTAAGAGGGCGTTAGATGTGGCACTTGTGGCTAAAGGGATCAGGGGGTATGGAGAGAAGGCAGGTACGGGATACTAAGTTGGATGATCAGCCATGATCACATTGAATGGCGGCGCTGGCTCGAAGGGGCAAATGTCCTACTCCTGCACCGACTGTCTATTGCCCAAGGGTCATCGGATGTAGATAGTAGTTCAGCACTGCTCCCTGGTTGTGGTAGGACTCGAGCGCCTGAGCTGTAGGTGGGGGTTGAGGCAGGCGAGGACTCTATTCCTTGGAGTACTGGTGGAGGATGAGGGGTGATCTTATAGAGGTGTACAAATTCGCGAGAGGAATAGACCGGGTCCCTTGGCCAGAGCAAGGGAATTGGGAACCAGAGGACATAGGTTTAAGGTGAGGTGGGGAAAGATTCAATAGGAACCTGAGGGGTAACTCTTTCACGCAAAGGGTGGTGCCTGTATGGAACGAGCTGCCGGAGGAGGTAGTTGAGGCAGGGATAAGAAACATTTAGACAGGTGCATGGATAGGACAGGTTTGGAGGGATATGTGTCAAATGCGGGCAGGTGGGACTAGTGTAGATGGGACATGTTGGCCGGTGTGGGCAAGTTGGGCTGAAGGGCCTGTTTCCCCACTGTGTAGTTCACTCTCTCTCCAAATCATCTATGATGATTCTCAACACCGGTGGCCTGTAAGGATGTGTTCTCAGCCCCCTCCTAAACCCTTTATACACCACCTCTAGCCCTGGCAACGTCCTCGTAAATCTTCTCTGCACCCTTTCCCAGCTTGATAACATCTTTCCCAAAATATGGTGCCCAGAATTGAACATAAAGCGGCCCTCACCAACGTCTTATACAACTGCAACATGACCTCCCAACGTCTATGCCCAATGAAGGCAAATGTGCCAAACGCCTTAAGGGCCTGTCCCACCAGCATGCAACTCTACGCGATTAGCGCGACCTAACGTGGTCACTTGAGCCGTCCGGCGTCGCGGGGCCGGTCCCACATTGATCGCCGGAGCCGCGCAGAATTGTGCGGAGTTCGTCCCGAGTTCGTCCCGAGACCGCGCGGGGCTCAGAAAAACCGACTATGTCTAAAAATCCCGCGCGGCAACGGCTTGTCGGCTCGCAGTCGCCTCGACATTTACACACCGCCCGGACATCGTGCCTCCGTGAACTTATTTGTAAGTGCCTCCGTGACGCTCTATGTGTGTGGCTCCGTGGCCCTGTATGTGTGTGTGTCTCGGTGCCCCTCTCTGTGTACCCCTCTAAGTCCTGGCGAACTTACCTTGGACTTGCTTCAAGTTCGCCTCGCTTTGCGCCGCGTTGCACCACTCACCCAACCTCCGCGCGGCCCTCGCTGCCGGTTTAGTTGCGCTTGCCGCATGCAGGCGCATGCTGGTGGGAACGGCCCTGTACAGGGGATCACCCGACCTCCGCGCGGCCCCCGCTGCCGGTTTGATCGCGTTCATCGCCTAGAGTTGCATGCTGGTGGGACAGGCCCTTTACTGGTCACCCTATCTACCCGAGGTGTCACTTTCAACAAACTATGCACCTGCGCCCCTAGATCCTGCGATTTATCACGATAAATTTAGTTTTCGTTGAGAGATACGGCGCGGAAGGAGGCCCTTTAGCCCACCGATCCGCGACGACCAGCAAACGCCGCGTACTAGCTCTATCCTACACACACTAGGGACAATTTGTAATCTTTAACAAAGTCAATTAACCTACAAACCTGCACGTCTTTGGAGTGCGTGAGGAATTCGGAGCACCCGAAGAAAACCCACGCAGGTAGAAACATAGAAACATAGAAAATAGGTGCAGGAGTAGGCCATTCGGCCCTTCGAGCCTGCACCGCCATTCAATGTGATCATGGCTGATCATCCAACTCAGTATCCCGTACCTGCCTTCTCTCCATACCCCCTGATCCCTTTAGCCACAAGTGCCACATCTAACGCCCTCTTAAATATAGCCAATGAACTGGCCTCAACTACCTTCTGTGGCAGAGAATTCCAGAGACTCACCACTCTCTGTGTAAAGAATGTTTTCCTCATTTCGGTCCTAAAGGAATTCCCCCTTATCCTTAGACTGTGACCCCTTGTTCTGGACTCCCCCAACATCGGGAACAATCTTCCAGCATCTAGCTTGTCCAACCCCTTAAGAATTTTGTAAGTTTCTATAAGATCCCCCCTCAATCTTCTAAATTCCAGCGAGTACAAGCCGAGTCTATCCAATCTTTCCTCATATGAAAGTCCTGACATCCCAGGAATCAGTCTGGTGAATCTTCTCTGTACCCCCTCTATGGCAAGGATGTCTTTCCTCAGATTTGGGGAGAACGTACAAACTCCGTACAGACAGCGCCCGTAGTCAGGATGGAACCCGGGTCTCCGGCGCTGTACTTAACTGTCGATGCTGGTTAAATACCGGGACAGGTGGGACTAGAGTAGACGGGGCATTTTGATTGGCACGGTCTTTGGGCCAAAGGACTTGTTTCCGTGCATAAGACTCTCAATGGGGCCTGACCAAAGTCTGAAGGAGGGTCTTGACCCCGAAACGTCATCCATTCCTTCTCTCTCTCTCGAGATGCTACTGGTCCCGCTGAGTTACTCCAGCATCTTGCGTCTATCTTCTGATCAAACTCCTTTCGAGTTGCAAATTGGCCAATTCCAATGTGCATTTTCAGGACGTGCATCAACAGACCATTGTAACAAAAGATAGACACAGAGTGCTGGAGTATCTCAGCGGGACAGGCAGCATCTCTGGAGAGACGGGATCTGTGTTGTTTCAAGTCGAGACCCTTCTTCAGACTTGACCCGAAACGTCACCCATTCATTCCTTCTCTCCAGAGATGCTGCCTGTCCCGCTGAGTTACTCCAGCATTTTGTGTCTTTCTTCGGTTTAAACCAGCATCTGCAGTTCCTTCCTACACCTCCTGACCATTGTGACAAAGTACATCAGAGCCAATTATCCCCCCCCCATGTGTATTCATTAGGTCATTTGGTCCTGTGAGAGGTGCAGAATTAGGCCATTCGGCCCATCATATCCACTCCGCACTTCAATCATGGCTGATCTATCTCTCCCTCCTAACCCCATTCTCCTACCTTCTCCTTTAAGGGCGGCACGGTGGCGCAGCGGTAGAGTTGCTGCCTTACAGCGCCAGAGACCCGGGTTCGATCCTGACTTTGGGCGCTGTCTGTACGGAGTTTTGTACGTTCTCCCCGTGATCTGCGTAGGTTTTCTCCGAGATCTTTGGCTTCCTCCCACACCCCAAAGATTTACAGGTTTGCAGGTTAATTGACTTGGTATAAGTGTAAAATTGTCCCAAATGTGTGTAGGATAGTGTTATTGTGCAGGGATCGCTGGTCAGTATGGACTTGGTGAGCCAAAGGGCCTGAGTCCGCGCTGTATCTGTAAACTAACTAAACTCCCCATAACCCCTGACCCCCCCTTACTAAGCAAGAATCTATCTATCTCTGCCTTAAAAAATATCCATTGACATCCTCCACAGCTTTAAATCGTCTTGAATTCCACAGATTTACCATCCTCTGACTAAAGAAATTCCTCCTCGTCTCCCTCCTAAAGAAACGTCCTTAAAATTCGAGGTTAAGGCCTCTGGCCCTAGACTCTCCCACCAGTGGAAACATCCTCTCCACATCCACTGTATCCAGGCCTTTCACTATTCAGAAAGTTTCAATGAGGTCCCCCATCATCCTACTGAACTCTGGCAAGTACAGGCCCAGTGCCGACAAGCACTTTCCATCTACACCCACTGATCGACAAGGGAACTTGGCAGCCCTTACTGTTAATAAAACAGCTGCTGCTATATTTTTCCTCGGGGCCCTGTCAGTGAAATATTTTTAATAACAGTGCAGTACTTCATTTTATTCCAAACTCGCTCTGTGTCTTTTAAAGAAATAAACTGCAGCACTTACAGTGCCAGAGACCCGGGTTCGATCCCGACCACGGGTGCTGTCTGTTCGGAGTTTGTACGTTCTACCCAAAGATCCTATAGCGAGCACTCAACGAAAAAGACATAGTACGGTCATGGGCAGATTCATGGGTATTTTTCGGCCCCATTTGCTTAACCGGCTTCCGTCTCCACACCAAAGATCCCATCACAGCGGAGCAAAGATACTAGTGCGGAGACGGAAGCCGGTTACGGAAACATCCTCGTAAAAATCAAAGGTCTTTGGTAAAAATCTTCTCCTCATTTTCTTTCTGCCTCTCTGCCTCACAATAAAAAGCAAAAAGATGCCCATGTTCCTTCCACAGCGTGTGGGAAGTCTAGCCCGGATCAGCACGGCTGGTCCCCCAACGCAATATTCCACCTCTCCACCAATTCCAATATTGGTGGCCAGTGGGGGGGGCGGGGGGGGGGGGGGATTCTTGGGCTGGCGGCTCAGTCACTCAAGCCTGTTGTGCTGGCAGCTCACTCACTCACAGCTGGTGGGCTAGCAGTTGACTCACGGCTATTCCTTGAAATTCCATTTCAAGTAGGGTGCAAGGCCACCAAATTCAAGTGCAGGGTTTCTTACCACTTCAAGCAGGGTGCAAGGCCACCAAATTCAAGTGCAGTTTCATACCATTTCAAGCAGGGTGCAAGGCCACTAAAGACAGCGAGTCGTAACCGCTCCCTCCTCCATCTTGCAGAGACTGAGCCACGCCCACACTTCTGGGTTTTATAGTCCCTCCCCCCTCCCACCAGAAGGGGTGTGGCCTTCATGGCGTGACCGACAGGAGAGAGAATCTCAACATTTTTTAAACACTAATAACTCTTTTATTTTTCATTGATGGGAAAAATCCTCGGCACCTGATGAGCGGAGGGGGATTCTGAGTAAGATGGCCAAAAATCACAGCCATACATGGTAGCGTTATTTCTAAAATCAATATAAAGCTCAAACAAGAAGTGGTCAAGAGTAGACTTTTAATTATATGGAAGGCAAAGCAACTTTAATTAGACAAGGCAACTTTAATTGGGCAAGGCAACTCTAATTAAGCAACACAGCTTTAGCATTTCCAAACCAAAGGCAACACAGCTTTAGCATTTCCAAACTATATTTTCTAACCACATTAAGGGCACTGACAGGTCAGTAAAACCACTCACAGTTTAGTAGACATGTGTTCGGTGTTATTCACAGCTCATACTGAGAGACGTGACCCCTCGCTCCCCCATCTTGCACAAACTGACTGGGGCACTCAACACTTCTGGGTTTTATTTTCCCACCGGAAGGGGCATGGCGTTCAGGAGGGAGAAACATTTTTTAAACACTAATAACGCTTTTATTTTTCATCGATGGGAAAAATCCTCTTGTTCTGCGCTGCGGAGTGGGACTGAGTAAGATGGCCAAAAATCACAGCCGCAAGTGGCAGCGTTTTTTCTAAAATCAATATACAGAACAGGAAGTGGTCAAGATCAGACTTTTAGTAATATAGATATCACATTGATATATGTGTGTTCTTTCCTACACAATCTAATTAGTTGTATGGTCGTTGAATAAAACCATCCTTAAGTTATACATCATTTTTTAATCTAGCTCAAAACAATTTTTATTTTGTTAAATACTCCATTTACAGACAGATCACATTCCACTCTCTGGCTATTGGGAAGACCAGACCCATTTTATTGTTGAAAAACAATTCCATAGACACAAAAAAACATTAAGGAACATTCCAAGAGTAGAGCAACTGGAAACTTCATATTGCTATTATTTTTCCAAATACCACAGTTGTGAACAGTGTGATTAAATGAATTACAGAGTGCAAGTGTAAAACACAAATCAACTCAAACACAGCACATGAGCCATTTGAAAATAAACATTTAAAAAAAACATTAAAAAAGACAATTAACAGAATCATAATTTGATAACATATTAATCTTCAACAAAATTTAACATAATTATGACTTAACAAAATTATGAATCTACCCCTATATCATACACACACACACACACACTGTTCCCCCGCAACGTCGGGTTCTGAAATGGCCGAAGAAAAGGCGGAGGTTCCGCTCCATTGCGTACTACTCGTTAGCCCATTGGATTTAGCAGTGGACTATCTTGCTCCGCTATAGGATCTTTGGTTCTATCCGTGACCTGCGTGGGTTTCTCCGGGTGCTCCGGTTTCCTCCCACAATCTAATTTAGTCTTTGTTTTTCATTGCTTTTGTCTCAAGATGTTTCCTGGGGCATGTTCCTCTTTGCCTTTCTAAGTGCGTACATGATTACAGGTTCTGGAACAGCTTCTTCCCCACAGCCATCAGCCTATTAAACAGTGCAACCTCCAAATAAACTCTGAACTACATAAACTATTATCGTTATTATTGTACTTTTAATGTTTGTTTAATGTGTACATATGTGTGCGTGTGTGTATATACAATATACATATATAGTCGGTCACCAGTCCGACTGTCCCCGATTACATTGTATCTCTGTTCGCTTTGTTGTCACCTTCTCCTGGCTAACAATGATCTATTCTACATTTCCTTGAACACCATCTCTTTTGATGTCTTGTTTTCACACCTTATCCTTCCTTATTTCTGTGTCTCCCTCTCCCCTGACTCTCAGTCTAAAGAAGGGTATAGGTGTATATATATATATATATATATTTTTTTTTTCTCATAGATGGTGGTGAGTCTGTGGAATATATATATATATATATATATATATATATTTATATATATTTATGTGTGTGTATATATACACACATACAATACATACTCACATTGTAGGAGCCATTTATGCTTAGGATATGTGTGAAATTGCCATTACACACATAGACAATAGGTGCAGGAGTAGGCCACTTGGCCCTTCGAGCCAGCACCGCCATCCAATGGGATCATGGCTGATCATCCCCCATCAGTACCCCGTTCCTGACTTCTCCCCATATCCCCTGACTCCGCTATTTTTAAGAGCCCTATCTAGCTCTGAAAGCACCCAGAGAACCTGCCACCACCACCGAGGCAAAGAATTCCACAGACTCACCACTCTCTGTGAGAAAAAGTGTTTCCTCGTCTCCGTTCTAAATGGCTTACTCCTTATTCTCAAACTGTGGCCCCTGATTCTGGACTCCCCCAACATCGGGAACATGTTTCCTGCCTCTAGTGTGTCCAAACCCTTAACAATCTTATATGTTTTAATGAGGTCCCATCTCATCCTTCTAAACTCCAGTGTGTACAAGCCCAGCCGCTCCATTCTCTCAGCATATGACAGTCCCGCCATCCTGGGAATTAACCTTGTAAACCTATGCTGCACTCCCTGAATACCATGAATGCCCTTCCTCAAATTAGGGGACCAAACCTGCACACAATGGTCCAGGTGTGGTGTCACTAGGGCTCTGTACAACTGCAGAAGGGCCTCTTTGCTCCTATATTCGATTCCTATTGTTATAAAGGCCAACAGGCCATTCGCTTTCTTCACTGCCTGCTGTACCTGCATGCTTACTTTCATTGACTGATGTACAAGGACCCCCAGATCCCATTGTACTTCCCCTTTTCGCAACATGACGCCATTTAGATAGTAATCTACCTTCCTGTTTTTGCTCCCAAAGTGGATAACCTCACATTTATCCGCATTAAACTTCATCTGCCATGCATCTGCCCACTCCCCCAACCTGTCCAAGTCACCCTGCATTTTCATAGCATCCTGCTCACAGTTCACACTGCCACCCAGCTATGTGTATCTGCAAATTTGCTCATGTTACTTTGAATCCCTTCATTCAAATCATTGATGTATATTGTAAATAGCTGCGGTCCCAGCACCGAGCCTTGCGGTACCCCACTAGTCACTGCCTGCCATTCTGAAAGGGACCCGTTAATCCCTACTCTTTGTTTCCTGTCTGCCAACCACTTCTCTATCCATGTCAGCACTCTACCCCCAATACCATGTGCCCTCATTTTGCCCACTAATCTCCGATGTGGGACCTTATCAAATGTTTTCTGAAAGTCCAGGTGCACTACATCCACTGGCTCTCCCTTGTCCATTTTCCAGGTTACATCTTCAAAAAACTCCAGAAGATTAGTCAAGCATGAATTCCATGTAAATCCATGCTGACTCGAACCGATCCTGTTACTGCTATCCAAATGTTCGGCTATCTCATCTTTTATAATTGACTCCAGCATCTTCCCCACCACCGATGTCAGGCTAACTGGTCTATAATTCCCTGTTTTCTCTCTCCCGCCTTTCTTAAAACATTTCTTAAATATATACATATATTTTTTTTTGGACACATATTTGGACTCAAAATATATATACACATACTGTATAATTAGACACACACACATATATATATAAACACTGAACTTTTTTTCTCTCTCTCGTTTATTATATATTTTACAGTGTACTATGTTTACATATTCTGTTGTGCTGCAGCAAGTAAGAATTTCATTGTTCCATCTGGGACATATGACAATAAATCACTCTTTGATTGTGGATTGTTGACTAGAGTGCGTTTCTGCAAGTTACAAGACCTGTTTGATACCATGTAAAGAATAAATTGTACCTGCTGCAGTAATTTCACAAATGTGTTGAAGTTATTGCAAGAATTCAATGTTGCTTTAATCTGTTTTAAGGGAAATTCCTCAGCCCACAGTTTAGGATGAAGGATGGAGACGTAAGGAACTGCAGATGTTGGAATCTTGGGCAAAGGAACACCAACGTTTGTCCAAGGAGCTCTGAATGCAGCCTTGAATCTTGTGCTGGAGGAACTCGGCAGGGTCATCAGTTCATATGGTCTAGGAGCAGAATTAGGCCGTTCAGCCCTTCAAGTCTACTCTGCCGTTCAATCATGGCTGATCTAACTTTCCCTCTCAACCCCATTCTCCTGCCTTCTCCCCATGACCCCCTGGCACCTGTACTAATCAAGCAACATCTGGTCAGGCAGCACCTGTGGAGGTGGAAGTGGGCAGCTCATACCGTAAGATTTAGGAGCAGAATTAGGCCATTCGGCCCATCGAGTCTACCCCGTCATTCAATCACGGCTGTTCTATCTTTCCGTCTCAACCCCATTCTCCTGCCTTCTCCCTGTAACCCCTGACACCCGTACTAATCAAGAATCTATCTATCTCTGCCCTAACAATTTCCATTGACTTGGCCTCCGCAGCCTTCTGTGGCAACAGATTCACCACCCTCTGTCAGAAGAAATTCCTCCTCAATTTCTTCCTAAAGGAAGGTCCTTTTGCTCTGAGGCTGTTCCCTCTGGTCCTAGACTCTCCCACTAGTGGAAACATCCTCTCCGCATCCCTGGCTATTCAGGCAGCAAGGTGGCACAGCGGCAGAGTTGCTGCCTTACTGCGCCAGCGTGCAAACTCAGAGTGTACGCCAGCGATCAGAGTGTACGGGGTGATCGCTGGTCGGCGCAGACATGCGTAGGAAGGGACTGCAGATGCTGATTTAACTCAGCGGGACAGGCAGCGTCTCTGGAGAGAACGAATGGGTGACGTTTCGGGCCTAGACCCTTCTTCAGACTGGTTAGGGATCAGGGAAACGAGAGATATAGACGGTGATGTGGAGAGATAAAGAACAATGAATGAAAGATATGCAAAAAAAGTAACGATGATGAAGGAAACAGGCCATTGTAAGCTGCTTGTTGGGTGAGAACGAGAAGCTGGTGTGACTTGGGTGGGGGAGGTGTAGAGAGAGAGAGGGAAGGCCGGGGCTACCTGAAGTGAGAGAAATCAATACTCACACCACTGGGCTGTAAGCTGCCCAAGCGAAATATGAGACGCTGTTCCTCCAATTTGTGTTTAGCCTCACTCTGACAATGGAGGGGACCGAGGACAGAAAGGTCACTGTGGGAATGGGAAGGGGAATTAAAGTGTATAGCAACGGGGAGATCAGATAGGTTCAGGCGGACAGAGGGAATACTTAACGTTTCGGGTCGAGACTTTTCGGGTCGGTTCTTAAGGGGTTGGACAAGCTAGATGCTGGAAGATTGTTCCCGATGTTGGGGGAGTCCAGAACAAGGGGTCACAGTCTAAGGATAAGGGGGAATTCCTTTAGGACCGAGATGAGGAAAACATTCTTTACACAGAGAGTGATGAGTCTCTGGAATTCTCTGCCACAGAAGGTAGTTGAGCCCAGTTCATTGGCTATATTTAAGAGGGCGTTAGATGTGGCACTTGTGGCTAAAGGGATCAGGGGGTATGGAGAGAAGGCAGGTACGGGATACTGAGTTAGATGATAAGCCATGATCACATTGAATGGCGGTGCAGGCTCGAAGGGCCGAATGGCCTACTCCTGCACCTATTGTCTATGTGTCTATGTTTTTTGTTGCGTGCTAACCAGTTGGCGGAGAGACAACACATGATTGCAATCGAGCCGTCCACAACCCCCCCCCCCCACCCCCCACCCCCCCGACACCACCCCTCTGAAGAGACCCCTCTTCAGACTAACTGTCTGAAGTCAAAGTCAAAGTCAAAGTCAAAAGAGTTTATTGTCATGTGTCCCTGACAGGACAATGAAAATCTTTCTTTGCATAGCACAACAGAACATAGTAGGCATTGACTACAATTATATATGTAAATACACACATGAATTAATAAATTAATAAAGTGCAAATAACAGATGGAGGGATATTAATGTTCAGAGTTCCGAGCCAAGTTTAATAGCCTGATGGCTGTGGGGAAGTAGCTATTCCTAAACCGGGTTGTTGCAGTCTTCAGGTTCCTGTACCTTCTACTCGAAGGTAGCAGGGAGATGAGTGAGTGGCCAGGATGGTGTGGGTCCTTGACGATGCTGCCAGCCTTTTTGAGGCAGTGACTGTGATAAATCCCCTCGATGGAAGGAAGGTCAGAGCCGATGATGGACTGGGCAGTGTTTACTACTTTTTGTAGTCTTTTCCTCTCCAGGGCGCTCAAGTTGCCGGACCAAGCCACGATGCAACCCGTCAGCAAGCTCTCTACTGTGCACCTGTAGAAGTTAGAGAGAGTCCTCCTTGACAGACCCTTGAAGAAGGGTCTCGACCCGAAACATCCAAGTATCCCTTTCATTCCAGAGATGCCGCCTGCACCCTGTTGAGTTACTCCAGCTGTTCTGTGCCTGTATTGTTCCATGTTCTATTGCCGGCAACCGCTGCCTCATTCCGTTGCAGGATATCAAGTGCTGCGTTCTCCAGAATCGACACCCGCCATCGTTACCAAGCTGAAAAGCTTAACAAAACCGATAGAAATCCAGTCTAACAAATGCCAAGTCGATAAAACAGCAATAGGTTGCAGATAATGCAAAAGCAACGTCGCTCCTGTGATAATTACCATCCTCGACGTAGCTCCTGTGGCTGGGATGAAAGTTTAAAAAAAAGAGAAAGATCAGGAGCATGAGGCAACCTGCAATTACTGTTATTGGAGGCTGTTATTGGAGTATTTTTAGAAGCCGTTCAGTATGCTTTTAAATGTGACATTGGAATAAGAAATGTTCAGCTGAAACAATGAGAGGTGATCGCTTAAGCCATGCACTGCTGTTTGCAAAACTAGAGTGATTTTTTTTAGGCATTGCTCACCGCTAGAAATTATATTCTAATATTGTGTAGCAGGGAACTGCTGATCCCGGTTTAGAAATAACCATATAACAATTACAGCACGGAAACAGGCCATCTCGGCCCTTCAAGTCTGTGCCGAACAACATTTTTCCCTTAGTCCCACCTGCCTGCACTCATACCATAACTCTCCATACCCTTCTCATCCATATGCCTATCCAATTTATTTTTAAATGATACCAACGAACCTGCCGCCACCACTTCCACTGGAAGCTCATTCCACACCGCTACCACTCTCTGAGTAAAGAAGATCCCCCTCATGTTACCCCTAAACTTCTGTCCCTTAATTCTAAAGTCATGTCCTCTTGTTTGAATCTTCCCTATTCTCAAAGGGAAAAGCTTGTCCAAATGTAGAAATGTAGAAAATAGGTGCAGGAGTAGGCCATTCGGCCCTTTTAGCCAGCACCGCCATTCGCTCTGATCATGGCTGATCATCCAGAATCAGTGCCCCGTTCCTGCTTTCTCCCCATATCCCGATTCCCATTAGCCCTAAGTGCTAAATCCACCTGTTGCTTGAAATCTTACACTGAAGATAGACACAACATGCCGGAGCACCTGGAGGAAACCTTAACAACAATGAACAAAGACTGCATAGACTCGGTTTATACTCTCTAGAATTTAGGAGATTGAGAGGGGATCTTATAGAAACTTACAAAATTCTTAAGGGGTTGGACAGGCTAGATGCAGGAAGATTGTTCCCGATGTTGGGGAGGTCCAGGACAAGGGGTCACAGTTTAAGGATAAGGGGGAAATCCTTTAGGACTGAGATGAGAAAGACTTTTTTCACACAGAGAGTGGTGGGTCTCTGGAACTCTCTGACACAGAGGGTTGTTGAGGCCAGTTCATTGGCTATATTTAAGAGGGAGTTAGATGTGGCCCTTGTGGCTAAGGGGATCAGAGGGTATGGAGAGAAGGCAGGTACGGGATACTGAGTTGGATGATCAGCCATGATCATATTGAATGGCGGTGCAGGCTCGAAGGGCCGAATGGCCTACTCCTGCACCTAATTTCTATGTTTCTATGTAAACCATGCATATCATATGTGGAACATACAAAGTGTGTCAGGTCTCCTGTTTGATTTAGTTTCTGTTTCTTATTGGGGTTTAGTATTCGAGTTTGCATTCTTGTTTTAGTTTGGTGTCTCACATCTCCTCTTGTTTCGGGTCCCATTTCCTGTCAGGTCGTTTGCCCTCATGTGATTGTTGGCCTCACCCTGATGTGTTTCACACACCTGAACAGTGTCTCGTTATCCCCTGTTAAGTCTGTATTTAAGCCCTTGGTGTTTTAGTTCTCATTGCCAGTTTGTTGTGTGTGCTACTTGGTATCACCTTGTTCCAGCTCTGGAAATAGCTCTGTTGGGAGAGTGTTGGACTGAAGATCTCAAGGTCCCTGGTTCGATCCTGGGTTCTGGCGGTGCTTGGGGTTTATTTGGGGGAGGGCCACAGTCTGAGGTCCTTCCGCTGCTGGACATGGGGGGCACGGTATGGTGGAGACGCCCCTCAAAATAAGGGAAGGTATCCCATGCCGAGGGGCCACATGAGTGGCACAGGTGGGGTATCGATTCGCGAAATCTGAGAAATGTATATAGACTGTATGGAATAATTTGTGTAGCCTCCGAAAATGTCGGATGGATTTTTTGCACGGTTGATGTATTGTGTATATTTATTACTTGAATAAAGTCTATTTTGAAATTTTAAAAAAAGTTCCAGCTCTAGAAATATCGTCCATTGTCCGTTTTTGGACCACTGTTTTTGCCTGCTCCAAGATTAGGCTGTTGCTTCTGTGCTTGCTTACCTGTGTTGGACCGATTAAACTCTGAATACGGATCTAACCATATAACCATATAACAATTACAGCACGGAAACAGGCCATCTCGGTCCTTCCAGTCCGTGCCGAACAACTTTTTTCCCTTGGTCCCACCTGCCTGCACTCATACCATAACCCTCCATACCCTTCTCATCCATATGCCTATCCAATTTATTTTTAAATGATACCAACGAACCTGCCGCCACCACTTCCACTGGAAGCTCATTCCACACCGCTACCACTCTCTGAGTAAAGAAGTTCCCCCTCATGTTACCCCTAAACCTCTGTCCCTTAATTCTAAAGTCATGTCCTCTTGTTTGAATCTTCCCTATTCTCAAAGGGAAAAGCTTGTCCACATTAACTCTGTCTGTCCCTCTCATCATTTTAAAGACCTCTATCAAGTCACCCCTTAACCTTCTGCGCTCCAGAGAATAAAGACCTAACTTATTCAACCTATCTCTGTAACTTAGCTGTTGAAACCCAGGCAACATTCTAGTAAATCTCCTCTGTACCCTCTCTATCACATCTGTCCTGTGTCTGAGCCTGCATTTGTGTCTGAGCCTCCTCCTCGTTCAGTCCTGACAAAGTGCACACCTACAGCACCTGAGGTCAGGACTGAACCAGGGTCTCTGGCTCTGGGAGGTAGCGGCTCTACCAGCTGGGCCACCCTGCCACACAGCTACTTCCTGCCTACCCATACAAATGCCAATAATAATTGCTAATACCAAAGCTTCTAGACCCACAGAGTCCATTGCCCAGAGTAGGGGAATTGAATGGCCGGGACTCTATTCCTTGGAGCGCAGGAGGATGAGGGGTGATCTTATAAAGGTTTACAAAACTCTGGGAGGAATAGTCTCTTGCCTGGGGGTTACACAAAAAGCTGGAGAAACTCAGCGGGTGCAGCAGCATCTAAGGAGCGAAGGAGATAGGCGATATTTCGGGTCGAGACCCTTCTTCAGACTGGTCAGGGATCAGGGAAACGAGAGATATAGATGGTGATGTGGAGAGATAAAGAACAATGAATGAAAGATACGCAAAAAAGTATCGATGATAAAGGAAACAGGCCATTGTAAGCTGTTTGTAGTGTGAAAATGAGAAGCTAGTGCGACTTGGGTGGGGGAGAGATAGAGAGAGAGGGAATGCCAGGGCCCGAGGGCTGAGGGAGAGGTGGGAAGGGGAGGAGGCAGCCAGGGTTAACAGATTTGAGAAAATTCAATGTTACCCGAACCCAGCTCAGTCTCTTGCCCGGAGTAGGGGAATCGAGAACCAGAGGATATTGGTTTAAGGTGAAGAGGGAAAGATTTTTATAGGAATCTGACTTTCTCACACAAAGGGTGCTGGGTGTATGGAACGAGCTGCAAGAGGAGGTAGTTGAGGCTGGGACTATCGCTACGTTTAAGAAAAGTGTAGACGGGTGCATGGATAGGACAGGTTTAGAGGGATATGGACGAAACGCAGGCAGGTGGGACTAGTGTAGCTGGGACATATTGGTCGGTGTGGGCAAGGTGGGCGGAAGGGCCTGTTTCCACGCTGTATCAGTCTGTGACGAACTCATTCCATCGGTTTGTATAAGACATCCCGTTTCCCTTGGGTGGACCGAGCTGCAATGGAGCATTTACTTTAATTGTGTTTAGTTTAACGATACAGCGTGAAAATGCACTGACCAGCGATCCCTGCACATTAATATTACCCCGCACACACTGTGGACAATTTACACTTATACCAAGCCCAATTAACCTACAAACCTGTACGTCTTTGGAGTTCGCAAGTTCATGTTCACAGGTTATAGGAGTGGAATTAGGCCATTCGGCCCATCGAGTCCACTCTGCCATTCAATCATGGCTGATCTCTGCCTCCTAATCCCATTTTCCTGCCTTCTCCCCATAACCCTTGACACCCATTCTAATCACATATTTGTCTATCTCTACCATAAAAATATCCACTGACTTGGCCTCCACAGCAACTCTGTGGCAATGAGTTCCACAGATTAACTACCCTCTGACTAAAGAAGTTCCTCCTCACCTCTTTTCTAAAAGAGCGCCCTTTAATTCTGAGGCCGTGACCTCTGGTCCTAGACTCTCCCACTAGTGGAAACATCCTCTCCACATCCACTCTATCCAGGCCTTTCATTATTCTGTACGTTTCAATGAGGTTCCCCCCCTCACTCTTCTAAACTCCAGCGAGTACAGGCCCAGTGCCGTCAAACGCTCATCATATGTTAACCCACTCATTATTGGAATCATTCTTGTAAAACTCTTCTGGACCCCCTGGAGCCAACACATCCTTCCTCAGATATGGAGCCCAAATATGGAGCAGGAAGGGGGTTACTGATTGGGGATGATCAGCCATGATCACATTGAATGGCAGTGCTGGCTCGAAGAACCAAATGGCCTACTCCTGCACCTATTGTCTATTGTCAAATTTGCTCACAGTGTGGGAGGAAAGCGAAGATCCCAAAGAAAACCCATGCAGGTCACAGGGAGAACATACAAACTGTACAGGGTTACACAAAAAGCTGGAGAAACTCAGCGGGTGCAGCAGCATCTAAGGAGCGAAGGAGATAGGCGACGTTTCGGGTCGAGACCCTTCTTCAGACTGGTCAGGGATCAGGGAAACGAGAGATATAAACAGTGATGTGGAGAGATAAAGAACAATGAATGAAAGATATGCAAAAAAGTATCGATGATAAAGGAAACAGGACATTGTAAGCTGTTTGTGGTGTGAAAATGAGAAGCTAGTGCGATGGGGGTGGGGGGGGGGGGGGAGATGGAGAAGGAATGTCAGGGCCCGAGGGCTGAGGGAGAGGTGGGGAGGGGAGGGGGCAGTCTGGGTTAACAGAATTGAGAAAATTCAATGTTTAAGCCCAGAGGATGCAGACTCCCCAAGCGGAATATGAGGTGCTGTTCCTCCAACTTGCGGTGTTGCTCACTCTGGCCGTGGAGGAGGCCCAGGACCGAGAGGTCGGATACGGAATGGGAGGGGGAGTTGAAGTGTTGAGCCACCGGGAGGTCGGGTTGGTTATTGCGGACCGAGCGGAGGTGTTCGGCGAAACGATCGCCCATCCTCCGCTTGGTCTCACCGATGTAGATCAGCTGGCATCTGGAGCAACGGATGCAGTAGATGAGGTTGGAGGAGGTGCAGGTGAACCTCTGTCGGACTTGGAATGACTGCTTGGGTCCCTGAAAGGAGTGGATGGGGGAGGTGTAGGGACAAGTGTAGCATCTCTTGCGGTTGCAAGGGAAAGTGCCCGGGGAAGGAGTGGAGCGGGAGGGAAGGGAAGAATTGACAAGGGAAAACTGTATTTTCTGTACAAACTGTACAGACTGCATCCGTAGGCACTGCAAGAGCTGTATAGCAGCAACTCTACCGCTGCGCCACCTTCATTTTATGAAGCAGTTATTTTTTTCACTCATAAGAGTCATAGAGTGAAACAGGCCCTTCGACCCAATTTGCACACAACGGCCAACATGTCCCACCTGCACTAGTCTCCCCTGCTTGCGTTTGGTCCATATCTCTCCAAACCCGCCCTATCCATGTACCTGACTAACTATTTCTTAACTGTCCGGATAGTCCTCAGCTAGCTGAGCCTGAAGAAGGATCTCGACCCGAAATATCGGCCCCTTCCTTCTATCCAGAGGTGCTGTCTGTCCCTCTGAGTTACTCCGGCATTTTGTGTCTCTCTTCAACTCCCTCCTCCGGCAACTTGTTCCGTACACCCACCACCCCTTAGTGTGAAAAGGTTACCCCCTCGGATTCCTATTAAGTCTTTTCACCTTCACCTCTGGCCCTCGATTCCACTACGCTGGGCAAGAGACTCTGTGTGTCGACCCGATGTATTCCTCTTCTTGATGACGATGCTGCTGTGATCGGCTGTATTGTTTGCAGTCGCTGGCTGTTTACTGGCGTTCCGAGCCTTGTGCAAGTTAAATCATCTGCCTGAATTGAGGAACAAAATAGCAGTTTACGCAACATGCACTGATGTGTCATCTCGTGCCATTTAGAGGAGTGTTATGATACTGGAAAATTATATACTTCAGTGATCTACGTACTGTAAGGGTCAATTAGGCTTTCATGGATGTGACAAGCAATGCTCTGTATCCACCATTTCACTATTTTCTTTCCCTTTGGATCGTCATAAGTGACCATAAGATCATGCGATAGGAGCACAGAAACATAGAAAATAGGTGCAGGAGGAGGCCATACGGCCCTTCGAGCCAGCATCGCCATTCAATATGATCATGGCTGATCATCCAAAATCAGTACCCCGTTCCTGCTTTCTACCCATATCATAGAAACATCTGAAAATAGGTGCAGGAGTACCTCTTTCTCCCCATATCATAGAAACATAGAAATTAGGTGCAGGAGTAGGCCATTCGTCCCTTCGAGCCTGCACCGCCATTCAATATGATCATGGCTGATCATCCCCAATCAGTACCCCGTTCCTGCTTTCTCCCCATATCATAGAAACATAGAAACATAGAAAATAGGTGCAGGAGTAGGCCATTCGTCCCTTCGAGCCTGCACCGCCATTCAATATGATCATGGCTGATCATCCAAAATCAGTACACCGTTCCTGCTTTCTCCCCATATCATAGAAACATAGAAAATAGGTGCAGGAGTAGGCCATTCGGCCCTTCAAGCCTGCACCGCCATTCAATTTGATCATGGCTGATCATCCAACTCAGTATCCCGTACCTGCCTTCTCTCCATACCCTCTGATCCCCTTAGCCACAAGAGCCACATCTAACTCCCTCTTAAATATAGCCAATGAACTGGCCTCAACTACCCTCTGTGGTAGAGAGTTCCAGAGACTCACCATTCTCTGTGTGAAAAAGGTCCTTCTCATCTCGGTCCTAAAGGATTTCCCCCTTATCCTTAAGGTGTGACCCCTTGTCCTGGACCTCCCCAACATCGGGAACAATCTTCCTGCATCTAGCCTGTCCAACCCCTTAAGAATTTTGTAGGTTTCTATAAGATCCCCTCTCAATCTCCTAAATTCTAGCGAGTATAAACCGAGTCTATCCAGTCTTTCTTCATAAGACAGTCCTGACATCCCAGGAATCAGTCTGGTGAACCTTCTCTGCACTCCCTCTATGGCAATAAGGCACTCCCTTTATGGCTCAGATTTGGAGACCAGAACTGTACGCAATACTCCAGGTGTGGTCTCACCAAGACCCTATACAACTGAAGTAGAACCTCCCTGCTCCTATACTCAAATCATTTTGCTCTGAAAGCTAACATACCATTTGCTTTCTTCACTGCCTGCTGCACCTGCATGCCTACTTTCAATGACTAGTGTACCATGACACCCAGGTCGCGCTGCATCTCCCCTTTTCCTAATCGGCCACCATTTAGATAATAGTCTGCTTTCCTGTTTTTGCCACCAAAGTGGATAACCTCACATTTATCCACATTATACTGCATCTGCCAAACATTTGCCCACTCACCCAGCCTATCCAAGTCACCTTGCATTCTCCTAGCATCCTCCTCACAGCTAACACTGTCCCCCAGCTTAGTGTCATCCGCAAACTTGGAGATATTGCCTTCAATTCCCTCATCCAGATCGTTAATGTATATTGCAAATAGCTGGGGTCCCAGCACTGAGCCTTGTGGTACCCCACTAGTCATTGCCTGCCATTGGGAAAAGGCCCCGTTTACTCCTACTCTTTGCTTCCTGTTTGCCAGCCAGTTCTCTATCCACATCAATACTGAACCCCCAATGCCATATGCTTTAAGTTTCCCTTGACTCCATTGACTCCATTAGCCTTAAGAGCGAGATCTAACTCTCAAAGCAGAATTAGGCCATGCGGTCCATCAAGCCATTCCATCATGGCTGATCTATCTCTCCCTACTTCTGCCCGTAACCTCTGACACCCATTCTATTCAAGAATCTCTGCCTTAAATCCACTGACTTTGCCTCCACGGCCTTAACCATATAACCATATAACAATTACAGCACGGAAACAGGCCCTCTCGGCCCTTCCAGTCCGTGCCGACCATTTATTTTCCCCTAGTCCCATCTACCTGCACTCAGACCATACCCCTCCATTCCCTTCCCGTCCATATACCTATCCACTTTACTTTTAAATGTTAAAATCGATCCTGCCTCCACCACTTCTGCAGGAAGCTCATTCCACACAGCCACCACTCTCTGAGTAAAGAAGTTCCCCCTCATGTTACCCATAAACTTCTGTCCCTTAATTCTCATGTCATGCCCTCTTGTTTGAATCTTCCCTACCCTCAATGGGAAAAGCTTATCCACGTCAACTCTAGTCTATCCCTTTCATCATTTTAAAGACCTCAATCAAGTCCCCCCTTAACCTTCTGCGCTCCAAAGAATAAAGACCTAACTTGTTCAACCTTTCTCTGTAACTTAGTTGCTGGAACCCAGGCAACATTCTAGTAAATCTCCTCTGTACTCTCTCTATTTTGTTGACAAAAGCCTTCTGTGGCAAAGAATTCCACAGATTCACCACCCTCACAAGAACATATTAGAATGGCAGGGTTACACAAAAAGCTGGAGAAACTGGGCGGGTGCAGCAGCATCTAAGGAGCGAAGGAGATATGGCATGTATGAAAGGTAATCAAATGTCGGAATCTTGGTCAGCCAACATTTAGGGTCATAGAGTCAGTCCAATTCAGTTTATGGTCACGTGCGTGCTGTCCAGTCAGTGGAAGGATGATGTTTGCTTGCAATCAAGCCGTTCACAGTGTACAGATACATGATATGGGAATGGATACACGGTAAGGCGGAAACAGGCCCTTCGGCCCATCGAGTCCGCACCGACCAGCGGTCCCCGCACATTAACACTGTCCTGCACACATTAGGGACAATTAACTTTTATACCCGCCTTCAAACATCATTCGGGCAGCCCGGATGGCGCAGCGGTAGAGTTGCTGCCACACACCCGGGATCGATCCTGACTACGAGTGCTGTCTGTGCTACGGAGTTTGCATGTTGTCCCTGTGACAGCAGGATCTGGATCGATTGGCCAGATGGGCTGAGGAATG